>JAMPIV010012499.1:0-182004 GCA_024509875.1 Oreohelix idahoensis
TACTCTGGCATTAAAGTCGCCGAGAATAATAAGTTTCTCAGATTTAGGAATTGATGAGATAATAGAGTTAAGTTCGTCATAAAATTTGTCTTTTGTTTCCTCTGGGTTTGTCATTGTTGGGGCATATGCACTGATCAGTGTTGCACTTCTGTTGCTTCCTAGTGGGACATGAAGGGTCATTAGGCGATCATTAATGCCCTTAGGAGATTTGACAAGTTTACGTACGATATGAGATTTAATGGCGAATCCAACGCCAGCCTCACGCCGTTCCTTGCTGTCCCGGCCACTCCAATAAAATGTGTAGCCACCTACAATTTCAGTAATCTGACCTTCTTCTGGTAGTCGTGTCTCACTTAGGGCTGCTATATCGACATTATAGCGCGCCAGTTCTTTGGCCACAAGTGCAGTCCGTCTTTCAGGTCTGTCGGCCAGGGTATTGTCGAGTAGTGTTCGCACGTTCCACGTGCCGAAGGTAAGCACCTTCATTTTTTTCTTATTTTTTGTTCGAACGCATGATTGGGATACCCTCCAGCCGCGTCAAGCTGGTCAGAGTAGGTTGAAGCAAGCTATGTTCAGGGCACCTTTTCTAGCCTCTTCCTCATGCCATGGCGGTGAGCAGAGTGATCCTAAAGAGGGTTGCTCAGTCAATCAGGGGGCTGCCGGATCTTGCCGCCGCTTCAAAGTTCCAGCGAGAAACGACCCTATGGCCCGAGCCGCCTGTGTGCAGGATTGTGGCTGCAGCTGTAACAGGGTAGACTATTAAATACCTACAACTGTTAGCCTTATAGTAAAGTATTCTATGAATGACTAGTTAGATAAATAAACCACTAGTCAAGAATCAATGACATCATCAGTCATGACACACATGAACCCATGATGTCATCAAACCTTGTGTGGCCTCCATACAAGTCAGACCGGAAAACATTTAGATTAGAGAGAGAGAGAGAGCTTGAGACAGTTATCTCAAAGCTAGAGTCAGACCATCATAGGGCGTTCTTTAGTTTAGGTTTGGAGCAACTTGGCGCTACGACTACTATTGAACAAAAGCCCTTGACTCCTACGTTTTGTCTAGAGATCTCCTACCGACCAGGAAAGTTAGTGAACCAGCGCTAACCCCTGCCACGATTATGTGAGTGGTTCATTCCACTTGAAGTAAGTTCGATCTAGTTTTGATTGAAGTCTCGAATCGTATTTTATTTCGCTAGGATTTCCACAGATCATAAAACGACTAGAGTATTGAGGTGCCGTAAGCCTTTCGCCTTGGAGGCTAAAGCTGGCAGTTTTGCTTTCCCCCACCAGAAATTTATCTCGAGCTGCCACTATTTACTTGAAATACGAAACGAAAATAAAGAACATCTTTTATAACCATTTGGACTTATCAAATGCACTGCACCATTGAAAGTTTCCATTGACTGTTCGAGTTGCTAATTACTTACCACTCCTTCAAGACCAAATTTAGAATCCATCAAGGCACTTATGAGATCTACCAGTTACCTGGGTTGTTCCTCCCTTCTGGAATTACTATCTCTGGTGATTAACCAGTATTTACCAGAAGAAACACAATAAGAAAAGTCCTGGAATTATTTCCCTTATCTCAAGTAAAATACAGATTTACATCCCCTTCCACAAAATCCACCACGAAGCTCTGTCCCGTCCACTCCTGTTGTCCATGCTATTGTTCATACCTCCCAACCTACACAGTACGATCCTCGCCTGTCATTGCAAGCCATTGAAAGATTGGAAGCGGTGAATATTTTGGCGAGGTTGATTACGAATTGAACTGTACATACTTCCAGATGACAGTTCCTGTCATGTTGACATTTCCAGCCCTGAAATCGTTTTCTCGTATGATGTCCACCCTGATTCTCGTGTTTTACGAAGCAAGTCTCTTACCCAATGCTTCCGCTGCTGAATTGTTTGATCCTGATGTTGCAGTGAAGACCAGCTGTTATGCATCCCTGGACATCTCGGTTGCGGACTTTTATCAATTTTGCAAGTTATGCTATGAAGTCAAAGAATTGCCATTTATGGAGAACTAAAACATTTCCGTCCGCAAGAAAAACATTGACGAATCTACCAGTATATGAACAGTTACCCTTGCAACCTCCTTTTAAACATTGATGATGGAGATGTTCCGACTCAAACGAACTGTGTAGTCCTCATATATTGCTAAAGTATTTCCTTTCACACGCGTAGTGTCATTAAATCAAGTTAGTTTTGACTGATTTAATAATTGACCATCCTTTAATCTCCCTTTGTTTTTTCCTGTACTTTTGACCATCTTTTATGTCCCTTTGTTTTTTTTTTTTTTTGCTATAAGATTTTGCTCAGATTTGAGTGTGCTGTTGTCCTGTTGTACCTAATAAAAGTGTTTAACTAAAGTACATTTTCACCCGCCACTAATGTTGGCATCATCCATGACTTATTGTAATATTGACTCCATTTTTGCTTCATGATTGTTTGAAGTTCCAGTTATTGTTCCACTAACATATGTGATTTAACTATTTACCATTGAGTACCTTAGTCCGTTGATTGCCATGTTTCCAATCCTTGCATTATTTCCGGTTATTGTTATACCGGTGCAGTCATTTTTATTATTGAGACTTACCCATGTTTCCCATACCTTACCACCAAGTTTTGTGGTTCCATTTTCATTTTGTTCCATTAATTTTATCACCCACTTCAGTTGAAGTGTAGGGTGACAGACAGTTGGTACATCCGCCATATTTTATGGGCACCCGCCATTTTTGTTCCCAGTTTTCCTTTGCGACGTTAACTCGCTTGTCATCTTGTATTATGTTTTATAATGTATTTGAGAGATATTTGATAACTATCAACCCATAAAAGCGGTTTGCTAGTTGGTTGATGATTGTTCAGTTCCATTTGTGCCCATTATTATTGCTAATGGTTCCTACCATGTCATCCCCTGTCATTACACACGTGCATTGATTATGTCCATCAGTCCCTACTTAAGTACCTTGATTATGTCCATCAGTCATTACTTATGTCCCTTGATTATGTCCATCAGTCCCTACTTATGTCCCTTGATTATGTCCATCAGCCATTACTTATGTCCCTTGATTATGTCCATCAGTCCCTACTTAAGTACCTTAACTATGTCCATCAGTCCCCACCACTTACAATTACTTATGTTAATAGAATATGATTCATCCATCATTCCCATATATTGATTGTTGTATTCCATCCGACACGATTTCTGGTGGGATACATGAACCCCGATATATTTAGGGATTAGTCATTTTTTTTAGGGACTAAAGTGTCTCCCTACGGGATACACTTTGGCGGCCCCCGGGCGTATGTAACAGGGTAGACTATTAAGTAGCTACAACTGTTAGCCTTATAGTAAAGTATTTTATGAATGACTAGTTAGATAAATAAACCACTAGTCAAGAATCAATGACATCATCAGTCATGACACACATGAACCCATGATGTCATCAAACCTTGTGTGGCCTCCATACAAGTCAGACCGGAAAACATTTAGATTAGAGAGAGAGAGAGAGAGAGAGAGAGAGAGACCTTGAGACAGTTATCTCAAAGCTAGAGTCAGACCATCATAGGGCGTTCTTTAGTTTAGGTTTGGAGCAACTTGGCGCTACGACTACTATTGAACAAAAGCCCTTGACTCCTACGTTTTGTCTAGAGATCTCCTACCGACCAGGAAAGTTAGTGAACCAGCGCTAACCCCTGCCACGATTATGTGAGTGGTTCATTCCACTTGAAGTAAGTTCGATCTAGTTTTGATTGAAGTCTCGAATCGTATTTTATTTCGCTAGGATTTCCACAGATCATAAAACGACTAGAGTATTGAGGTGCCGTAAGCCTTTCGCCTTGGAGGCTAAAGCTGGCAGTTTTGCTTTCCCCCACCAGAAATTTATCTCGAGCTGCCACTATTTACTTGAAATACGAAGGAAAATAAAGAACATCTTTTATAACCATTTGGACTTATCAAATGCTCTGCACCATTGAAAGTTTCCATTGACTGTTCGAGTTGCTAATTACTTACCACTCCTTCAAGACCAAATTTAGAATCCATCAAGGCACTTATGAGATCTACCAGTTACCTGGGTTGGTCCTCCCTTCCGGAATTACTATCTCTGGTGATTAACCAGTATTTACCAGAAGAACCACAATAAGAAAAGTCCTGGAATTATTTCCCTTATCTCAAGTAAAATACAGATTTACATCCCCTTCCACAAAATCCACCACGAAGCTCTGTCCCCGTCCACTCATACCTTCAACCGGTCACATACAAATAACTCTTTTGGTACCGTTCCCGTCTACACTCCCGGCTACACAGCTTGAGTGTATCCACACTTTCTGGTTCGCCACTCCCCCATCGCCACATGTCTTTAAGTGTAGTGTCTGTATGTTTCGGTCTGAAGCTGTGACTTGCGCTGTAATTGGAATTAAGTGAGGAAGAGTTGCGCTAATCGTCATCCTCACTCTCTCGTCCTGAATTATCTGGTCCAGTGGCAAGATATTATCGAGACGACTGGAGAAAACACAGGATGCAGTGGATGACCAGGGCGTTCTAAGTGTCTCGCCGTGCTCTTTGCGTTCCACTCCGCGCTGCTGGTAGTTGCCTTCATATCCGTTGAGCCAGCTGATGGCTTCGTCCGCATAGTAAGCCAAATCCAGTCTTCACATGCTAGGTAGACAAGCCCTGTTTTTCACCGAGGGTTTTAATGCCCCTCGGCTACCCCGCCAGTCGAGGTGGTGTGCCGGGGTGTGGCCGCTGTGCATGCACCAGCTGCTTGGAGCCACAGGGGAGAGCTGAGAAGTAGGTGGGGACCAATTGTGGAAGAGCCACTTCCGAAGGAAGTGCGACTGCCCCGTCATCAGAGTTACTACCCCTCCCTGACCTCTCCATACACACATTACTTGGGTGTCCGTGGTTGGCACTCACCTACTAGTACAACAGCCAGAACGGAATAGATGAGACGAATATTTATGATACATCACCATGCATGCTTATATACTTATGGTCTTACCATGCATATATTTGAAGAGACAGATGTTCAAGATTCTCCATTTTTTTTCATTGCTTGAATTTTGTGAAGAATTAAATAAATATTGTACGACGTGTATCGTGGACTCATTACCAGGCGACTTATGTTCTTCAGCCAGTTTTCATGTCCTGTGGTGACAATGCCCTTATACATTCGTGTTGTCAGTACGATGTACTCAAATAATATATCCACTACAAACACAGAAGCAAGCAACAGTCGTTACACTTGCCTATAATTGTTTCTCAGGATCTGTTGGCAGGTTTGCAGTGTGGTACATGATGGGCAGTGCTGCTCCACTTTTGGATAATGTATCGGCTATTTCATTTCCTATGACTCCGAAATGCCCAGGGATCGACTGGAGTGTAACTTCGACGCCGTATGAAGTTGATAACTGGTCAGTTATTCTGCAAACGTTATTAACACCAGGAGACATTTTTCTATCTAGGGCTTGATGTGCTGATTTTGAGTCTGAGAATATAACGATGTCCTCAGGTGGAGTGATGCCACTTTTAAAGTCTGAGTTTGTCCGGCACAATGCTTTTTCTAGTGCTGTGGTATTTCTGCAACATACCTGGAGAAAATTTCTCTGCAAGGGTCAAAAATGCAAGGGTAGTCCTCTGGGTGCAGGTTGGGGTATTTATCACTGCGTCATATCCAGCGTTGGTGGTGGCTTCAAATTCAGATCCATCTGTGTAGACATGGATGATATCTTGTGGGTATGAGTCTGTAGTTTCTAAGGCGATGGTTTTCAGTAGTGCTGCTAGGGTGTTCTTGTCTGATGAGGAGTCAGAGAGTTCATTTCTTACTGTAGCAGTAGATGCCTGCCAACAAGGGGGTTCATTATTGATAGCTGCCATTGGCTTTCTAACTGCTGGTAGGTGGTGTTTGATGCTAGGATCTTTTGCATTTTTAAGAAAAGTTATCTTTTTTATTCTGTGTTTCTTCAGTTTAACGGTTCAATTCATTCATTTCATTCATAACCCTCCACTCCCAAAGGAGCATATGCCTTCAACAAACACATGCCAAGTCCTCCTGTCACGTGCCATCATCTCAAGTTCTTTCCATGTTCTCCTCATCATTTTCACCTCTGTTTCCAACTCTCTTCTCCATGTACTTCTTGGTCTTCCTCTGCCTCTCTTGCCTGGGGGTTCCAGAACAAGGACTGCCTTGTAATGCTATCAACAGGTTTCCTCAGTGTGTGTCCTATCCATCGCCATCGTCTTCTTCTCATTTCTTGTTCCACTGGCACTTGTCTAGTTCTTGTCATCAGTTCCACGTTGGTAACCTTGTCATACCATTTTAATCCCTCTATTCTACGCAAGCACCCATTTATGAAAGTCTGTAGCTTTTTGGTTGTTGTCTTTGTTGTTCTCTATGTCTCTGAGCCATACAATAGGACTGACTTCACATTTGAGTTGAAGATTCTTATTTTCGTGTTGGATCCTATTTCTCTTGATCTCCATATATTTCCCAATGCAATGAAAGCTCCTCTTGCCTTTTGTATTCTTATTTTGATATCGCTGTCTGTCCCTCCAACTTTGTCTATATTACTGCCATGATATGTGTATGATTCTACATCTTGTATTGGTGTTTCTTCAAGTTCAACCCTGTTATCATTACCTGCATTTATTCGCATTATTTTTGTCTTTTCCCTGTGTATTTTCAGACCCAATTGCTGTGACCTCTCATCAAGTGTTTTCAATTTGTCCTGCATCTGATTACGGCTATAGGACAGAAGAGCCAAGTCATCAGCAAAATCCAGATCATCCAACTGCTTAGTCAGAGTCCACTGGATTCCATTTCTGTTGTGTGTTGCCGATGATCTCATAACCCAATCTATTGCCAGCAAGAAAAGAAATGGAGACAAGAGGCATCCCTGTCGCACTCCTGTTCTTATCCCAAACGGTTCTGTAAGCCGTGTGTTACCGGGGCCCGAAAGGGGAGCAAAGAATAGTAACACTGTCCCCTGCCAAGCATGTCGTAGAAAGCGACTAAGGAGGGTTGGGCATGGGGCCGGTTACCCCATCCTGTAAAAAATTTAAACCACAAAAAACTTCAACAAATATGGACAAGTCAAATAAAGAAACGGTTCAATATTGGTGTTGATTTCACATGCATCTGTCGGCGTTGTCTTCATGACACCATTTATAACCGGAGAGCGTGGTTTTTGACTTTGTCTAATGTCACTGAAAGATTTCATTTAGGTAGATGATGGAGTGATTGGAAGTAATGGCCACTGAGGTTGTCAATATTTGTTTACGTTTAACTCAAGGATTGAGTTTTTGTCTGACTTCATAGTCAGCATGTTGTGACTTGTGCCTGCGCATGGAGAAAGCGTGTATGGGTGGATGAGAGAGTACCCGAATGTGACTAGGGCAGTCTGTGATTTGTGGTCGAACTGTGTGCTCGTATTGAGTGACAGTTTGAAACCACAGTAGTGATTGATATAGTGATGACGTTATAGGTGATACCTATTGTTGAACAGGCGATGCGTTTCGAGCCTAGGATGCTCCTGGAGGAACTTTGTTAGTGTTTATAAATTAGATATGGTGGTCTTGGAGGAACGTTGTTAGTGTTTGTAGATGTGGTGGTTGGAGAAACATGTTCATGAAGTAGATGTGGTGGTCCTGGAGGAACTTTGTTAGTGTTCATAAATTAGATATGGTGGTCTTGGAGGAACTTTGTTAGTGTTCTTGTTAGTGTTCATGAAGTAGATGTGGTGGTCCTGGAGGAACTTTGTTAGTGTTCATGAAGTAGATGTGGTGGTCCTGGAGGAACTTTGTTAGTGTTCATGAAGTAGATGTGGTGGTCCTGGAGGAACTTTGTTAGTGTTCATGAAGTAGATATGGTGGTCCTGGAGGAACTTTGTTAGTGTTCATGAAGTAGAACTTTGTTAGTGTTCATGAAGTGTCGCTGGAAGTGGTCCTGGAGAAACTTTGTTAGTGTTCATGAAGTAGATGTGGTGGTGGTGGAGGAACTTTGTTAGTGTTCATGAAGTAGATGTGTTGGTCCTGGAGGAACTTTGTTAGTGTTCATGAAGTAGATGTGGTGGTCGTGGAGGAACTTTGTTAGTGTTCATGAAGTAGATATGGTGGTCCTGGAGGAACGTTGTTAGTGTTCATGAAGTAGATATGATGGTCCTGGAGGAAGTTTGTTAGTGTTCATGAAGTAGATGCGGAGGTCCTGGAGGAACGTTATTAGTGTTCATGAACTAGATATGGTGGTCATGGAGGAACGTTGTTAAGTAGATATGGTGGTCCTGGAGGAACGTTGTTAGTGTTCATGAAGTAGATGTGGTGGTTCTGGAGGAACTTTGTTAGTGTTCATGAAGTAGATATGGTGGTCCTGGAGGAACGTTGTTAGTGTTCATGAAGTAGATATGGTGATCCTGGAGGAACTTTGTTATTGTTCATGCAGTAGATATGGTGGTCCTGGAGGAACTTTGTTAGTGTTCATGAAGTAGATGTGGTGGTCCTGGAGGAACTTTGTTAGTGTTCATGAAGTAGATGTGGTGGTCCTGGAGGAACTTTGTTATTGTTCATGTCCTGGAAGTGTTCAGAAGTATATGGTCCTGGAGGAACTTTGTTAGTGTTCATGAAGTAGATGTGGTGGTCCTGGAGGAACTTTGTTATTGTTCATGAAGTAGATATGGTGGTCCTGGAGGAACTTTGTTAGTGTTCATGAAGTAGATGTGGTGGTCCTGGAGGAACGTTGTTAGTGTTCATGAAGTAGATATGGTGGTCCTGGAGGAACTTTGTTAGTGTTCATGAAGTAGATATGGTGGTCCTGGAGGAACGTTGTTAGTGTTCATGAAGTAGATATGGTGGTCCTGGAGGAACTTTGTTAGTGTTCATGAAGTAGATTTGAAGTAGATGTGGTGGTTCTGGAGGAACTTTGTTAGTGTTCATGAAGTAGATATGGTGGTCCTGGAGGAACGTTGTTAGTGTTCATGAAGTAGATATGGTGATCCTGGAGGAACTTTGTTATTGTTCATGAAGTAGATATGGTGGTCCTGGAGGAACTTTGTTAGTGTTCATGAAGTAGATATGGTGGTCCTGGAGGAACTTTGTTAGTGTTCATGAAGTAGATATGGTGGTCCTGGAGGAACTTTGTTAGTGTTCATGAAGTAGATATGGTGGTCCTGGAGGAACGTTGTTAGTGTTCATGAAGTAGATATGGTGGTCCTGGAGGAACGTTGTTATTGTTCATGAAGTAGATATGGTGGTCCTGGAGGAACTTTGTTAGTGTTCATGAAGTAGATATGGTGGTCCTGGAGGAACGTTTTGTTTGAAGTAGTGTTCATGAACGTTGTTAGTGTTCATGAGTGTGGTGGTCCTGGAGGAACTTTGTTATTGTTCATGAAGTAGATATGGTGGTCCTGGAGGAACTTTGTTAGTGTTCATGAAGTAGATATGGTGATCCTGGAGGAACTTTGTTAGTGTTCATGAAGTAGATATGGTGGTCCTGGAGGAACTTTGTTAGTGTTCATGAAGTAGATGTGGTGGTCCTGGAGGAACGTTGTTAGTGTTCATGAAGTAGATATGGTGGTCCTGGAGGAACTTTGTTAGTGTTCATGAAGTAGATATGGTGGTCCTGGAGGAACTTTGTTAGTGTTCATGAAGTAGATGTGGTGGTCCTGGAGGAACGTTGTTAGTGTTCATGAAGTAGATATGGTGGTCCTGGAGGAACGTTGTTAGTGTTCATGAAGTAGATATGGTGGTCCTGGAGGAACGTTGTTAGTGTTCATGAAGTAGATATGGTGGTCCTGGAGGAACGTTGTTAGTGTTCATGAAGTAGATATGGTGGTCCTGGAGGAACTTTGTTAGTGTTCATGAAGTAGATGTGGTGGTCCTGGAGGAACTTTGTTAGTGTTCATGAAGTAGATGTGGTGGTTCTGGAGGAACTTTGTTAGTGTTCATGAAGTAGATATGGTGATCCTGGAGGAACGTTGTTAGTGTTCATGAAGTAGATATGGTGATCCTGGAGGAACTTTGTTATTGTTCATGAAGTAGATATGGTGGTCCTGGAGGAACTTTGTTAGTGTTCATGAAGTAGATGTGGTGGTCCTGGAGAAACGTTGTTAGTGTTCATGAAGTAGATATGGTGGTCCTGGAGGAACTTTGTTAGTGTTCATGAAGTAGATATGGTGGTCCTGGAGGAACTTTGTTAGTGTTCATGAAGTAGATGTGGTGGTCCTGGAGAAACGTTGTTAGTGTTCATGAAGTAGATATGGTGGTTATGTTAAAGGTGACGCGTTTCACGCATAGGAGTGTTCCTGGAGAAACTTTGGTAATGTTCGTGGACAACATGTTGGGCGATATGTCAGTCCCGCCTTGGAGCTATTATGGAGTAAGGCGAAGTTGATTGTTCCTCCTGACAGAAATTCTTAGAGAATATATATGGCGATGTGCAATGCCGCCAATCACTGGAATAAATGATTCACACCAGGATTGTGTTTTACAGGTGCGAGGGGTCTATGCCGCACATAATAAGGATACTTTTTATGTACTGTCTTTGTACGTCAGTGGAGCCAGTCTGTGAATAGTCCAGCTAGTTATTTCCTATAGGCAATGTTAGCCTGTGTATAATGTCAGTGTGCTTGACGATGTCATTGATATTCAGGACTTGTGGTATCATGTGAATAAATGTCATGGGACTGTACAAGTGGCGTCGTGTTACTTCGTACCCCTAGCGTTCGTTGTTTGTCATGTACACACGCCACATCCATAATATAGTTATTGACATCTAAGTTTTGTAGGAGGCTTTTGCTAGCAATAGTTTGGAGGGGGAGCGAGTAGTCAATGACTGAGCGGACATATCCAGTATAGAGCTGGCGTAATGAGAGCTGGTCTGCTCTCCACCCATAGGATGAAAGGTGCTTGATGAGTCTAAGTCTTGTGGATGCTTTCTCAATCAGCTTGTCCATGTGAGGTTTGATGGTAAGTCTACGGTCAAGCTCGACTCCAAGATATCTCGGGAATTCTTCGTATGCTAGTTTCTCTCTGTTCATCCATACCTCAATGTTTTCCCCAGTAACTCTCTTGTTTAGACTAAACAGGCTGTACACCTTTTTTCTACATTAATTTTCTCTACATTAAATTCAAGTTAAATAAATCATATACATTTAACAATTGATTAAACATTTAACAATAAAATAACCCGTGTTTTACATATTGACTGCCCTAGATTTAAGCTCAGTGTATATTTAGTTATAGTTTATATAAAATATAATTGTGTATTCCTGTAATAATGACAAACTGATGAATTGTTCTCTATCATATTTTTTTAAAAAGTTTTATTCTTCTTCTTTATTACAGAAAAAATACGTCGGAATATGTTAAAAGGGAGCCGCGGTAGTATAGTGGTTAGTGCACTCGCTTCCTAGCTCAGTAGTCTATGGTTCGATACCCAGATGAGGTGGGATTTTTTTAGACCGCAAACGGCTCCTGGGTCGACCCAGCCCCAACTGGGTACCAGAGCAACTCTGCGAAGGTTAATGCGGCCGGCGTGATGTTGACCACGTCACCCCTAGTGTGCCGATGGTCAAGATAATATGGGCCTTAGACTATATTCCCAATATGCCTTAATGGGCGTGTAACGGAATCCTTTACTTTTTTTTCTTTTTTATGTTAAAAAATAAAAACATATTGATTGAAAGTCTTGATCACTTTATCCAGACATACAGTGTCCCTTTGAAATAAAGAATGATGTCCCCTTATATTACATGCAAAACTATCTTGCGTTTCAGTATGAGAGAAAAAGCGATGCGATGATTGCAGAAAATTGGTAAGAGTTCACAACGTCAGTATCCAGTTATGTAACGAACACAGAAAGTAAATTACATGTCAATAAGTTTATAAGCTTGCTCTACATGTGTTAAGTATGAAAGTCATATAGAGCGCTAATTTTAAACTGGGGTCAACTGAATGTAAAAAGTGAAGGCAAAAACATGTTTTAGGAACCACTTTATTTATTTATTGTTACCAGACGTCCTGAAAATTAGAAAGTAAATTGTCAATACATTCTACTGAATAAACTAAAAGTGGATGACCATTTGTTATTATTCAGTAATTCGTTATATGGTTCGCAAAAAGTGTCAATTATTTAGTTATTATATCAAAGTCAACGCAATCAGATACAGCTATACCAATGACGACTAAAATATATAGAGCTATTATGTTATAAATTACTCATCCTGTAGTTATTGTGTTACAGATTACAAAACATCCAGAAGCAATTATGTCATTGACCACCCGATATCCCATAGTAACCGTGACACAGATTAATAAAGGTAATTTAGTTTTTAATGACAGAGAATAAACATTATCCTGTAATTATTGTATCCCAGAATTCACAGTCATATAAATAGTTATACCATCGACCACAGATTAGGCGTTACCCTAGAGGTTTTATGTCTAAGAAAATGAGACGTCCTACAGTTATTGTGTCACAGAAGACTTAACATTCTGTAGTCGTTATTTTGACATATTACTCAACATCGTTTGGTTATTATGTCACTGATGTCATTGCAATAAACAGCTATTGTGTCCTGGACGTCACAGTAATATATACCTATTTTGTTACAGATACCAGTCATATAGGAGTACATGTATTTTGACACGTATGTCATCGTAACATACAGCTATTTTGTCACGGAGGTCAAAGTGATATTCATCCATTGTGCCATGGATGTCACATTAATATACAACCATTGTGTCGCAGATTTTACAGTAATACACAGCTATTGAGTCACCGATGTCCAGTAATATACATACATTGTGTTACAGCAATAAACAGCTATAGTGTCACAGACTACACAACAACCTACGCCCTTTTATGACGTCAGCGATGACGTACAAAACGATGGCAACCATTGGTTACAAGGATAAGTGTTTTGGTTTGAAGTTCAGTAACGTTTGAAACGGAAAAAAAACAGCATCCACTTTTCGGGAATATACAGAAACGGCGTGCACTGCGAGTAGTATAGTAGGCGCAAAACGGGTCGCATTCAGGCGTTGGAGCGTGACTTTTATATAAGGAAATACTCCGATCGATGCAGGCGTTGAAGCGTCAGGCGTTTGGATCGTGACTTTTTATATAGTAATATATATTAGCTGGGCTGACTTCCTCTGACGATCAGCTTGCGTCCCGTGGTCCTAGAATAGTTCGATAATGGCGGGCGTGTAGGTATTATATAAGGAAATGTGGTGGCGCGGTATGGTGGCGCGTGACTTTTATATAAGGAATTGTGGTGGCATATTGTGGTGGTGCATGCTTTTTTATATAAGGAAATGGGGTGGCACATTGTGGTGGCGCAGACTTTTTTATATAAGGAAATGTGGTGGTGGAGCGTGGAGGAGGAGAGGTCTTTTTATATAGCGATATATATTAGCCAGGGTGACCTCCTCTGCCAATCAGCTTGCGTCCTGTTGTCCTATCATAGTTCGATAATGGCAGGCGTGTTGTTGTGTGTTGTTGTGTGCTGGTAGTGTGTTGTTGTGTTTGGTTGTAGGTATGTTAATTGTGTGTTGTAGTTGGTTGGTGGGGTATTGCCTTTGGTTGGCGGGGCTGCCGACTCGTGGAGTGTAACTGGTGGGTGTTGGTTTTTATGTGCTTGTAGAGGTGGGAGTGAAGTGTTAGAGACTTGCCTATACCAGGTCCAGCATCTAGAGATGGGAGTGAGGTGTTAGAGACTTGCCTTTACTAGGACCAGCACCGAGAGGTGGGAGTGAAGTGTTAGAGACTTGCCTATACTGGGACTAGCATCTAGAGGTGGGAGTGAAGTGTTAGAGACCTGCCTATACCAGGTCCAGTATTGAGAGGTGGGAGTGAGGTGTTAGAGACTTGCCTATACTAGGTCCAGCACCGAGAGGTGGGAGGGAAGTGTTAGAGACTTGCCTATATCAGGTTCAGCATCTAGAGGGGTGAGTGAAGTGTTAGAGACGCGCCTATAATAGGTCTAGCATCTAGAGGTGGGAATGAAGTGTTAGAGACTTGACTATACTAGCTCTAGCATCAAGAGGTGGGAATGAAGTGTTAGAGACCTGACTATACGAGGACAAGCACCGAGAGATGGGAGAGAATTGTTAGAGACCTGAATATACCAGGGACAGCAGCTAGAGGTGGGAGTAAAGTGTTAGAAACTTGCCTATACTAGGTCTAGCATGAAGAGGTAGGAGGGAAGTGTTAGAGACTGGACTATACCAGGTCCAGCATCTAGAGGTGGGAGTGAAGTATTAGAGTTTGAGAGGTGGGAGTGAAAGAGAAGTGTCACTATACTAGGGCCAGCGCCTAGAGGTGGGAGTGCAGTGTTAGAGACTTGACTATACCATTTTTGTGTAGGTATTTTAATTGTTATTGTTGTTATATTGTTTGTTGGTGTGTATGTTTATACATATATACATACAATACATATAAAAATATAAAAAATCGATAATGGCGGAAAATATTTTTTTTTTAAATGATGATGGCGGGTTAGTAGGTTACTAAGGGATTTTTTGTAAGTGAGAGTGGGGGGGGGGGGTTATTGATTTTGACTGGCTGGGGTGATGACTCATAGATGTGTTGAGGTGTAGCGCTGGAGTAAGACAATGTAAAAGCGGTGGGTTGTAGGTGATATTGGTTTTGGTCTTGTCCGGTTATTTTGTGTGTAGGTATTTTAATTGTTGTGTGGTGTGGTGTAACTGGTGGGTGTGCGTTTTTGTGTGCTCTTGTATTGTGTATGATTCGGCATTGTGTTGTGTTGTATTTTTATAAAATATTTATACAATATATATTTTACAACAGATATTGATATGTATACACACGATATTTATACATACCATATTTAGACAGCATAGATAACAAAGGTTCTTTAAGTGTAATAAATATATTTAATTCTCTTAAAAGAAGACGACATGTCAAGCTAAAGCGCTAGTCTCAGCCGCTTTGTAGGTCTCTGTTTCTTTGGTGATAGATTAGAAACATTGGACAGGTGATTGTCGGTGGTTGCTGTAGGGGGACAAGGGTTGGTGTTAGAAAACCAACTCGGTTCTATGGATATTGGTTGATAACAACTGGAGTTGATGTAGTGGTCAAACGTGTTACTGGGGCAAGTAGTAGGACAGGTGTCCATGTTTGGTAACTGTAGTCGGTCAAATTGAGCTAGGATTTCGCCCTGAAAAGCCAACAAATGTTCAAACTCAGGGCGAGTTAACGTAATGCCGGTTTTGGTAGGAAACTTTAGATATGATTCACCAAAGTATTTTCTCACGTGTAGTATAGGTTGGCCTCGGTAAAAACTTACAGACGCGGCCTTCAACCCGCTCTCCAACGGTACAAGCATTTCATCACTTATTTTCATGTACACCCAGTTTGTAGGAACAGTGGAAGTCATCTTCAGTGCATTGTGGTGAAGAACGAGTGTCTGTCGTTATCACGCCACCTCTTCAGTAAAGTATGAACGTGAGTGTCTGGGTGTTGGTCTCCCAAGTGTCTATTTATATGAAGGAAAACTAGTTTAATCTGATTTTGAAACGTGCCCAGACATGTTGCGCGCTAACAGAGGGCTGTTTAGTCAAGAAACGAATCGATAGTCGATGCGTTGCCGATGTGAAAAAAAAAATTTTGTGTGCTGGTATTTTAAGTGGAGAGGATACAAATGTAAGCAACGCTAGGCAACGTATAAATACAGATACGTAATAAGTGTTTATATTTAAATTTTTATTATATTATTATTATGAAGCGAGGAAATTGTCGACGTGTACCTGGTTTGTGATGTAAAAATATGACAGGGAATTTCCGTTGTTGGATGAGTACAAATAAAGGACTAGCTTGTTGTGACGTTTATTGAGATATTTTTATAATATGTAGGGGCCATCTCGACGCTGAATAAACGCTTGATGTATATTTATCAGATCACAGAGGGCGTATGCGCATGTGCGCATAACTTCACACGTAAAAAAAAAACCTTTACAGGAGCGATTATATGTTGCTTTTTCATTGTCGCTGTTAAAGAGGTCATACCGTAGAGTTGTGTAGATTGACCATTTATTGTGGAGGTAGTGTATTCTTAAGCAATAACAGGAGATTTTTGTGTATTTCATGAAAGTTTAGGTATAGGTACACTGCCCAAAAGTGAGCTCATCAGAACATTGTTATCTATGTGGATGTGTTGTAGTCTTGTTGCAGACAACAAACTGATTTAGACGTAGCTTTAATATTTTTTAATTGGAAGGAGTTGTGCTTTTATCTATTTATGTGAATATAACAAACGAATTGTTCCAAAACATTCATGCAACTATGTTGCTGCTTGACAGAGAAGAAGGAATTTTTATAAGCAAGCACTAAGTGAATTCCCCTTTTTCCTGCCTGCTATAGAATAATGAGGAAAATATAAAAAAGTGATAAATTTTATAGAGGAAGATGTCTAATGATCGTGGTGTGGTGGTGTTGATGTTGTTTTTTGTGTTGTATTAGCGTGTAGGTATTGAGAATATAGGGTGGTGAGAGGTGATGTTTTGTAATTCTCGGAGGCAGCTATTCTTGTGATGTAAAAATATGACAGGGAATTTCCGTTTGTTGGGAGAATATAATTACATAATGATAGGGGCTCTGGGCCACGGGGTAGTTTTTTTTATTATTTATATTATATAGTATGAGTAATAAGTCTACTCACCCCAATGTCCATCTAGTGGTATGTAAGTGACCCCGCACACAGCCGTATTCTCCAACATAAAAAAACACTGTCAAAGACAAGGTTGGACAATGCCAAATAGACAGTTTTATTGAACACAACGAGGCTCCGTAGAGATATGTGCCATATGCAGACTAGATTATGGCGGCAACCAGACACCCCTTAGTGTCGCTGTACAGGCTGCAACAGTAACAATGTCGACGACATTTTTATCCGTTTAATAAAGTTCAAACACGCACGTGCTTTTACCCTTACTAGTAAAAAACGCGATCGATTGTTGGCGCAAAACGGCGCGAGAAAAACATTCATCGTTTATAAAAGTCCGTTAGCATAGAGGGTGACGTCAGGGCTAAATATAGCTATCTAGAAAAGCGTAATAAAAATCTAACAGGCAGAGTTTTGCGTATTGGTAGACGAAAAATCCTAGCTGCAACGGGATTTGCCTTTGTAAGACTAACATTTACCTTTGTAAGACTAACCCTGCTGCTTATTTCTGTTCACTTCATTGCAGACAAGTGCAAAACACAAGAGATCAATAGTGGAAATTTATAAAAGAAACATTCCTTCGTTCGTGTGTTCGAACACCCCATGACTTAAGGTTTCACTTTTTTCACACGGACGATATCTGGTGATAGGTTTTATATTGTCTCCCAAGCGGTTCAAACATGCGGCGACCACGGAAATGTAGTACATTAAATAAATGTAACTAAGTATTTGTTCCAGTTATCAAACGTGTATCTACGTTTTGTCCTGCAATTTTCAAACTTTAGTAAAAGCTTTTCTTCCAAGCAGCAAAGATGGTCCCACAATTTTCCCAGTCCTGCGCAAAGGGTCCACTCTGTAAGTAAATAGATCAACTGTCAAATACTTCTTTAAATATTTCTTCCACTTGCCAAAATATTTATTCCACTTGTCAAATATTTCTTACTGGTGTCAAAATATTTCTTCCACTTGGCAAAAAAAAAAAACTTCCACTTGTCAAAATATTTCTTCCACTTCTCAAATATTTCTTCCCGGTGTCAACATATTTCTTCCACTTGGCAAAAAAATTTCTTCCACTTGTCAAAATAATTCTTCCACTTGTCAAATATTTCTTACCGGTGTCAAAATATTTCTTCCACTTGGCAAACAAAATTTCTTCCACTTGTCAAAATATTTCTACCACTTGTCAAATATTTTTTACCGGTGTCAAAATATTTCTTACACTTGGCAAAAATATTTCTTCCACTTGGTACAAAAATTTCTTCCACTTATCAAAATATTTCCTTCACTTGTCAAATATTTCTTATCGGTGTCAAAATATTTCTTCCACTCGGCAAAAAAAATTTCTTCCACTTGTGAAAATATTTCTTCCACTTGTCAAATATTTCTTACCGTCGTCAAATATTACTAACAGTTGTCAAATATTTCTTAAAATATTTCTGCAAATTGCCAAACATTTCTTCAACGGCGGCCATCTTTCTTGCGGCGGATATGACCAAGCCAGCGTAATCTTCCCTGTCTCAGCCGTATATACAGGTTTTGAAGGCCAACACGTGACAACACCTCGACATTTGGCACTTTATCTTTCCACGAAATGCCGAGGAGGTGGCTCAGACACGGTAGATGGAAGGTATTGAGATTTCTTTCTTGCTTTGCATAGAGTGTCCAGGTCGCACTGACACTTAGAAGTGTGCTGGTGATGCAGGTGTTATATACCGCAGCTTTGGTCTTCGTTGTGAGTTTGGAGTTTCCACAATCTCGTGGTGTGAGGCGGGTAAAGGTAGCTGCAGCTTTGTTAATGAAGCTATCAATTTCGGTGTCCAGAGAGAGTTTGTCATTGATGATATACGCAAGGTATGTATGATGCACCACAACCTGGCAGGGCAAACCCAGTCTTAACTGGGTACCAGAGGAAATCTGGAACGGTTAAGGAGGCCGCCGCGATGCTGATCACAGCATCGCACCGGCTGACTTAACACCACGTTCATCGCACATACCTTGTAGTCTCTAACACTTCACTCCCACCTCTAGATGCTATTCCTATTATAGACAAGTCTCTAACACTTCACTCCCACCTCTCGGTGCTGGTCCCAGTAAAGGCAAGTCTCTAACACCTCACTCTTATCTCTTGATGCTGGACCTGGTATAGGCAAGTCTCTAACACTTCACTCCCACCTCTACAAGCACACAAAAACCCACACCCACAAGATACACCCCACGAGTCGGCAGCCTCGCCAACCAAAGTCAATACCCCACCGACCAACTACAACACACAATTAACATACCTACAACCAAACACTACAACACACTACCAGCACACAACAACACACAACAACACGCCCGACATTATCGAACTATGGTAGGACAACAGGACGCAAGCTGATCGGCCGAGGAGATCACCCTGGCTAATATATATCGCTATATAAAAAGACCTGTCCTCCTCCACGCTCCTCCACCACATTTCCTTATATAAAAAGTCCGCAGCACCACAATGCGCCACCACATTTCCTTATATAAAAAGGCATGCGCCACCACAATATGCCACCACAATTCCTTATATAAAAGTCACGTGCCACCACACCGCGCCACCACATTTCCTGATATAATACCTACGCGCCCGCCATTATCGAACTATTCTAGGACCACAGGACGCAAGCTGATCGTCAGAGGAAGTCACCCCAGCTAATATATATTACTATATAAAAGGTCACGCTCCAAACACCTGACGCTCCAACGCCCGCGTCGATCGGAGTATTTCCTTATATAAAAGTCACGCTCCAACGCCTGAATGCGACCCGTTTTGCGCCTACTATACTACTACTGTGCTAGTCATTTTTCGCGTGGGAGTTAAGTGTTTGAGATCCTCACATGCGGATCACATGTAAGCGCATCTAAAGTTATAATATATTTAATTATTGGCGTGCCGTCGTGCACGATATTTGAACAGAATGGCGCGGCTTGCTGCGGTCAATCTGTTGTTATCGAGCTATGATGCGTGGGGCATTTCGGAATATATTTTGTCCAAGAGAGACGTAATTTTTCATGTACCTGCCCTTGGTCAAGGGAAGACATTCAGGCGTTTATGCCATTATTATTTAAAAGATGAAGAGGCCTGTCTTGAAGCAGCTTACCAAGAATCGTTCCAGTTTGTATATTTATCTCGCCTCCAATATTTAAACTTCCTGCATTGTTATGGCAGAGTTTTTTCAGGAGTATCCAGCTGCTAAAGCGACCCTGACATCAGGAGCGATGTTGTTCCAGATTAATTTATGTAATATGTAAAGAAGATAAACATGGTTCATTCGTAACGACCACGTATTTTGCCAAGCCGTTGACCTTCAGTTCATAATGACTGGTGATGTCAATCAAACAGCTGTATTTATACTTACTGCTTGATGTACGATGCTTACCAGATGTAACTACATTTTTGAACCATTCGTCTGCCTATGATGTCGTTGTTCCTGTCTACGCATAATAAAAATGTATTGTCGATGTACCTTCAAATGGGTCCAGCCTACTTGACTTACCAGTCGTTGCTATTACGTTGACATTTTCTTCATTGGCCATCCATACTGCCCACGATATTCGCGTTATAAAATAATAAGTCGGTCATAGACTGTAAGCCCGACTTATCTGACATCATCCTTTTCAGTAAACAACACAGCACACCCCCAACAAACATACGCTTGTAACACACTGACATGTGATTATGTTGTTCGATGTTAACGTTATAAAAATAACTAATGGTCTTGATAGGGCTCATAAGGGGACTTATCATACAAGCTCATCGCAAGCTTTAGCTTAGGCAGCAGCAAGTGCTGGTCAAAAAAATATAATTCCATAATCCTAAGTAACAGTACATTCAGACAAAGCTCATATTAGACATATTTACTGCCCTGGATTTTTTCCCGCTATTAATATACTTTGCTCGTATATATTGGTGAGATTTTGGTTTTTCTCGACATAGTTTATTTTTCAAGTCAACAGGATACAATTTTAATTAGTGTTTAGGACTCTTCTGTGTATTGTTCATGAGACACGTTCCTACTTATTGTACATGCGACACGTTCCTACCCGTTGTACATGAAAATTTACTTGATACATCTGTGCACACTTCAGCTCTTCTAGTCATATGTGGTTTATGTGTAACGGTTGTAACAGTGACCGTAGATATATAAAACTTGTCTCTAGGATTTAAATCTGTTTCTGGCTCTGCTAGTTGTCATTTTTTTCCGATTGGCTTTTGGGATCTGGCTTCTTTAAAGTCGATGTCAGTCGAAATATTCTCTCATGTGTTTCAAATAATTGGGCACGCCCCCAAGTGAGCGCTAGTAATCTGCTAATGATTGGTGGAGATCTGCATATGTCGTTAAATCCAATTATTCTTATTGGAGAGCATTACTTGTGTGGCTAAAGCTAGGTAAAATCTCATTCCAAAGAATCAACATAAACAAACTTAGGAACTAATCTGGTTTGCAATGTTTCTTGCTTTTTACACGGTATCTCCATTTTGTGACTAGTCGTCATCTATGATGTTTAAGGTATCTACAATATTCGTACGTAATTCGATAAAAACACCGATTTTCAAAAACAGTGACAACCGAAAATGTGGAAACCATACAGGCATATCCCTTCTCAGTGTTCCTGGTAAAATCTACTATAGAATCCTGCAGCAGAGACTCAGACGCCTAGATGGATGAGGTCCAGTGTGGCTTCCGAGCAAACCGAATTATTCAAGATTGTCACGTGGGTCTTTATATCATTAAATTGCCTACATCTTCTTCCTATTCTCTCACCCAAATCCTTTCATTTTATTATCTTTCCTTACTTGTTTTTCCTGTATTTTTCGCATCACTCGTTTGCGAAAAATATTTTCTTCAGTAGTCTAAAACTTTACCTGTTTCTTTCTCAAAACTGAGAATCGCGCTAGGACGATATTACGTAGATGTCAGGGCTGGAGGGCGTCAGAATTCGTGATAAGTCGGTTCGCTGAACATAGGACGTAGACAATCGTCTACATTCTCACCGAGCGCGCGAGCTTCTTCTCGGCATAAGTCCCGGTGAGGTGTGATACTTTACATCTGCACCGGTCAGTATTCAGACATTTGTCTGAAAAATCCCAAACTGACACGGCGCTCACTGTGGGCCATGGTCAGCTGTAGTGTGAAAACTGCCCTGCATTGGAGACAAGTTGTCTGAGATTTCGCAACTGACACGCAGAAAGTGGCAGTTTACGACAGTCTCTTCTAGTTACGTAGTTGTTATGAGAAAGGGGAGATTATTTCGTTTTTGCGAAATAAACGTTCATCTCTTTGTCTGGGTTTTCATATATACTAGAATGAGCTAGATTTCATTATCACTCAGTAACTTCGCAGTCAAGACTAGAACAAGCCTCGTTCGATTTCAAAAAATCTCTGTTAAAAGAGATGGCCTTTAGTTTGATCGAAGTGGTTTAGTTCTTAGGCATTCTGTGTTTGAGGTATCATATATTATTATCTAGTATATCTAGTATTTTGTGAAGTGTTTAAAAGTGCTAAATCGCTATTTATTTCTCTAGGTAGATCTGGTGCAGAGCGAATAATTTATAAGTCTGTATTAATTTCTAGTGACGTGTCTCAGTGGAAAGCAGGATAAATTATATTTCCAGCTTAAATTCAGTCGGTTATTACTAAATTTAATTTAACTGCTAAATAATCAGACGAGAACATAATTTTCAAACTAACTTATAACTGCTAGACTAGATGTCTCATGAGTCGTGACGAGAATATATTTATATATATCTCTAATTCATGATGATTAATTTATGACTATAACTTATTTCACGGGAGGTGTTAAATGATAAGTTAAGGTTTACGCCCGCAGTTAAAATATAAGTATACCCTTAAACATAGGATGTATAAATATTTCATATATATGTTTCTTTATACAGAGATTTCTGTGGTAACCTAACTATACCAGCGTTACGTACTGATGAACCTATCCTGTGAAGACTAAAAAAAACTTTTCCCTTAAAGACTTGGTCGTAAGCTTTTTCAAGAACTTTAACGTGAACTGAAATAACGGGCCCAGTGTGCCTGAATTAGTCCTTCCAGAAACTATATTCTAAAGTACAGCCCTTGTGGCAAGTAACATTATTCATAGCATTAACTTTCCGACATCTTTTTGACCAAATGTGTGGTGAACCCTGATTATCTGTTGAGAGAAGCTGTCCACCGGTTATTTTCCTAATTTAGGGAAACCTCGTGTTCTGACATTGTGTGCTCGCTTAACCCTAATTCTTACTTCGTGAGTCAAGATACACTAACTTTAGTCTGAAATAGCTGACGCCTGAAGCTGATGCTCCCCGGAGAAATTTCTGAGAAAAACCAAAACCAGCAAACCACTCTGTAGAGCTGGGATCGCTTCAGTGAACGACAGAACAGACAAAGGGTGTGAATGTTACCAAGGTTGCGCCAGACGGCAAGCTACATCACGTATGTAATTAGTACAGGGCCCTGATGAAAGAACCGAGTGAAAGTAGACGGTGTGAGGTATGTGAATTTCACCCATGTTTGTAATTCCATTTATGAAACTTGTTGTCAATGCAAAAATATTTTTTTGACTTCCCTCAGGTTAAAACCTACTACATCTAAGTCGGTTCATATTTGTTTACGAGGAAAGAAAGAAAAATTATTAGACAAACTCATATGTATCATTGAATCTCCTGGCTTTCACTTTACTCATAACGGGACTGTGGGCTTACCTTGAGGGGATGAGATCATATTGGGGTCTATCATTTCTTGTAGCAATTTCATTGATTATTGTTTTGACCACGTGTATATGTTTATTTTTTTTTCTTGATGAATTTTATGTGTTGTGAGGAAATTTTTAGCTGATAAATAAAAACTTCCCTTTGAAACTAAAAGCAGCGTGTTGGTCAGCTCGTTCAGAATATATATATGTAATCATTTTGATAGTCTTCCCACGTCTGTGTGTCTACCTGTTGTCACTGGTGTGTGTGCACGTGAGTGGTATGTTCATTACATATTAGCATATGTTGTCAATAGTCTGTCCGACTCTTACATAAGTGTCGTAGAAGATAGGCCTGAGAGAGAGAGAGAAGAATCTTGTCTTTTTCCAGGGGACCGTTCTATTGATTCGCTACCACTGCACTCGTGAAAAGATCTATTTCTGTATTAACTCTCACTGCAGCTATCACTGATTCTATCTATTCAGAAGGGACCAACCAAAGTCTTAATTTCCTATCCAAAAATCTACGACAAAGATCTAATCTTCACACTCTGACAGCTGAGTGAAAAAGCCCTTGCGTATAAGAGCGAGATCCATCTGTGTTTCTTACATCTGGAAAAGGCGTTTGACAATGTCCCTTTTAGGCAAGCACACGTTTATGAGAGTGTCTGTGATTAGAGGGCATGCGTCTCGCGACGTTGGTAGCGGTTAGGAGACAATGTGGTGTCGCGTTCCGGTCTACCCAGCTGTAAATGAATGCCTGACTCTGCTGTTCGATAAGGAAAAAGAAAGGCAGCGAGGAGGGGAACTGGTTACTCCACCTATCGAAGCTAAACTTAATATCGTGAAGTCTCTAACACTTCACTCCCATACGGCAGTATCTGTTATGAGACTACCGATGTTTAACCAATTTATGAAAGTCTGAGGTTTTCTGATTGTTGTTTTTGTTGTTCTCCATGTTCACAGCCGTAATATAGGACTGACTTGACATTTGAGTTGAACATTCTTATTTTTGTGTTGTACTTGACTTCTTTTGATCTCCATATATTTCACATTTCAATTAAAGCTCATTTAGCCTTGTGTATTCTTATTTTGATATCACTGTCTGTTCCTCCAACTGTCTATATCACTGTCTGTTCCTCCAACTGTCTATATCACTGTCTGTTCCTCCAACTGTCTATATCACTGTCTGTTCCTCCAACTGTCTATATCACTGTCTGTTCCTCCAACTGTCTATATCACTGTCTGTTCCTCCAACTGTCTATATCACTGTCTGTTCCTCCAACTGTCTATATAACGGTCTGTTCCTCTAACTGTCTATATCACTGTCTGTTCCTCCAACTGTCTATATTACTGTCTGTTCCCCCAACTGTTTATATCACTGTCTGTTCCTCCAACTGTGTATCACTGCCTGTTTCTCCAACTGGCTATATCACTGTCTGTTCCTCCAACTGTGTATCACTGCCTGTTTCTCCAACTGTCTATATCACTGTCTGTTCCTCCAACTGTCTATATAACGGTCTGTTCCTCTAACTGTCTATATCACTGTCTGTTCCTCCAACTGCCTATATCGCTGTTAAGGTATGTGTATGATTCTACATCTTGTCGTGATGTTTCTCCAACTGTCTATATCGCTGTTAAGGTATGTGTAATATACCAATTGGGACCAATTTTTGCAGTACTCTACTAAAAGCAATTGTACTTTATCATCCCACCCCCACCCACATACCCACATACACCTGCACCTACCCACACACGCACAGTTGATTAAGCTAGATAAACGTTTGTATCTTTGTCTTACCAGACTGTTGTTGCCATGGTGATAACTAGTTACGGTTTTTTAAATCTAATTTTACACAGTACCGTTTATTTAGTCTGCTTTTTGTTTTTTAAGATGTGTATTACACTATTTTAATATATATATATATATATATATATATATATATATATATATATATATATATATATATATATATATATATATATATATATATATATATATATATATACTTAATATATAATTAAAAACAATTTAAACAGTTAAAGGCTATATCAATTATCCGACATGTCAGCTGCGATCATATTATTAATATAAGTCGTCTAAGCAGGAGTTGATAACTATTGCGGATCAAAGTTAAATAGTGCGAATGAAAGTTAGCCACTGCTGATAAAAATAGGTTCAACAATTCTGAAAGTTGCGAGTGTGACTTGTATTTTTTTGTGCGACGTCACATTTTTCCAAATCCCATATCCTGACACAACGTTATACAATTTTTACCAACTACACCCACCCCCACCCGCTGTTTTCCCCCCTCACTGCGCGACGTCATATCTGAACGACCCCTATGACGTCTAACATTCTTTTCTGCTTGTTGTAATAGCCTCTTTGCATAATATGAGGTGACGCCGTAAGCGATTTCTCCACAAGGTGCGAACGGCAGCTTGGTCCTGATGTGAACTCTTTGACGTAACTGACTTTTACTGTGTTTACCACACAGCCAGACCTTGACGTTGGGAATTCTTGTTGGTATTCTATCAAGATTGCATTGCATTCTTCCTCATACTCAAACGTTAGTGTATTGTTATGCGTGAACTAATGGGACGTAATTTTTTTTTTACAAAGGGATGCAATTTGTTAATTAAGCTAATAATTATAATTAATGCATTTATTTATAAAGTTTATATTATTGTTAGCATATTTTTTAGCATAGAAGAAAAACAAAAAGTTTTACCAAAGTTTATAGAAAATTTATGTAATATGTTATAAGTGTAGGAGTGTGCAGTTACATTTTTTTTTTTAATATTAAAAAATTTGAACAATAAGTTTGTATTAAAGTTAGTAAATATGTAGAAAGTCAGTCCCTCTTAACGCGTACTGTTAAAACCACTCCAAATACATAGAGTATTTTTGACCGGCACATAGTGCTGCCTAAACTAAGGTTATGATAAACGTCTATAAGAAATCCCTTTGTGATACCGACAATGACTATAGTCCCCAGCATCCCCTGTTGTAGTGGTGTTGATGGTATTGTATGATGGTGTTCTTACTACATGTAAATTGTATGAGGCCAGCTGTGAAGGCTCCTGAGATAAAATGTATTTGAGAATTGTCAGAAGGCCTTTCTTGCTACCACTACGACCTCACACTTACTTTTTTTTTTTCTTAATGAATGTGGCTACGTAAAGTGTCTAGGGTAATGATGTGTAATGTGGTGTGTTAGTTATAAATACACCCACAGACATTTAAGAAGACTAATAAGATTAACAAGTGTTAAAATACACTGAACTAACTCACGTGTATAAGGTTTTTGATATAATTATATTACATTTATTGGTTCTGGATCAAGTTTTTTGTGACCAGAACTGATTTTAAAAGAAGGATTGAAAATTTATGAAAAATATGCATGGAATGTTACATAATAAATGCAAGAGCGTACCTATTTAAGTACTAGACTAGTTAGTTTTATTTAAAAAAGTTCGAGTAGTCATCTCTTTGGGAGGATATTTACTGTTTGTGCTGTTGGGGTGGCCTCATCACACCTGTCTATATTGACTACACAATGTCCAGAAAATGGTGGGAATTTTTACGGGGATATTAGTCACTACCAATAGTTGGTGAATGTCCAGCAGACCAGAGGCTCACTCATCTTTTTGTAGCTCTGGTGCTGAAAACTTGCGGTCCCACCTCTCCGTGCTGGCGGGCAATAATGGTGGTCTCTGTCACAAGAACTGCACAGATACACTCGAGTAAAGTCACCCACCGAATAGACTCTGCTTTGTTGTCGATAGAAAACTCACAGCTCTGCAATCAAAGTATGGGCTATGTGTCAAAATCTATTC
The DNA here is from genome assembly GCA_024509875.1 of Oreohelix idahoensis. NCBI lineage: Eukaryota > Metazoa > Mollusca > Gastropoda > Stylommatophora > Oreohelicidae > Oreohelix > Oreohelix idahoensis. The sequence continues at coordinate 27,259 of JAMPIV010012499.1, forward strand.
TATACCCACGTCTGGACACCACACTGACACAACAACCACATCATACAGACAGGTCAGATCTCTCTGACCAAACAGCACAGTTACCATGGTGGGTTTACATCCGATAGATCCTCCCAGACTATAGATTCTGAAAAATAATTATTAGTTGTCGGCCCTAAAAGAAGATAGGTAATCTGTTTCAACGCTTGATCTATCGTGCATAATCCTTGCTGTAGTTTATGTACCTTGTTGGTCCCTAGACCCTGACTTGGGCGGGGGGTCTAGAGCAAAATCCCTACTTGTTTGTAATGCTAGATTTTGATATGGCAGTATCAAATCACTCGAACATGAAACAATATTCAAAATATATAAAGAAATAATTTCAATCTTACAGATTATGAATAATTAACACAGAAGTGCTAGCAAAACTCAGCTGAGCTGCTGGCTATAGGATGGCGTCCCTAAATTTACTTCACTTGCTTTCATATGGGAAAACACCACACTTTAAAATCTGTGTCTAACACTGAACAATTATTGAAGAATGACCCCAAATGCGCTCTGAGCGCTAATGATATGCTTGTCTGTGGCCAATCACTGCCTAGTTGTACTTTAAATTTCAAATTTCTACACTAAAGTCATTTCAGTCATGCTTCAGTCAAGTATGGATGGTTATCTGTTAGTCTGTCCGTCTCTACTTGTGTTTCTAAAAAAAATGTGCTTGATTTTTGAAGCAACCTTTCTCTCCCCTTAAAATATTGTCGTAAAAAGTTATATTTAGACACAGCTACCGCTCAAAAACCCTCTCCTCCATAATAAGTAACTTTGAACACTTGCGTCCCCAGGTCGTGTTTTGTGTGCAAATAACGACACTTTTAGATTCAATATAGTCTAGCGATGATGTGAACTACACTGTCTTTTGTCATTATTTTCAATATTATCTATCCGTCTGTAAAATTAAGACCATATTCGTTCACTGCTCAGAATAGGCCATCTGGCCAGCTAATTTTTATATTCCTAACATTAATATTAAGAAAAATTTACTTTTTAATTTTTTGTAATTTTCCTACCATCCGCGTTCTGCTGCTCAATTCAAATCAAAAGCTTGGTATCGTAAAAGCGTCCATTCCGTACCTCGTGTCAATTTGGGGGACGTGAATTTTTTACTTTCCGCCATCCCCCCCCCAATTGCGTCTCCTTAGCCTTGCTACGCAATCTTTCCAGTCATATTTTTTCCTTTTTGATCCTCCGTTCCCCTCCTGTCTAGCAAGTCAATTTTATGGAGGGTGATGACCCGCGGTCTAGGCGATCATGTACATCAGCAGCCTACGCATTATGTTTTTATCCTTAAATGTTATCTTTTGAGTATTTTACCGTTGTATCTCTGTCAATTTCACTACACCTGTACCAATCATTAAATAAGGTGGATAAAAGCAGCTGTCCATATATTGTGACCTCTATGTCAATTAAAAGACATGTAGTCGAACACAAAAATAACAATCATCAACTCACATATTGTGACCTCCATGTAAATTAAAAGACATGTAGTTGAACACAAAAATAACAATCATCAACTCACATATTGTGACCTCTATGTAAATTAAAAGACATGTAGTTGAACACAAAAATAACAATCATCAACTCACATATTGTGACCTCTATGTAAATTAAAAGACATGTAGTCGAACACAAAAATAACAATCATCAACTCACATCTTAAGTCTCACAGGACGGGTCTAAAACACAGAGAACAATGAAAACGTAAAAGAAGCAGTGATGTATCACGATTAACTGTACGTTCCCATCTTGTCAAAAAAAAATCACTTTATTTCATAACCATAAATCCAAACGCTGAATACCTCTAACCGTTATCTTGGTCAAGTTGTTTTTTTTTCTTGCGTAGTGTTGTTTATATAATTTCAGTTCTATCAAAACTCATTAGCGCCCAAGGACCATAACCCGTCAATAAACACATACCAAGTCCTCCTGTCACGTGACATGACGTCCAAATCTTCCTCATCGTTGTTATTTTGTCACCAGTTGTCTTCTCCTGGTGTTCTTCTGTCTACCTCTACTTCTCTTAGCCGGGGGATTCTAGAAGAAGGACGGGTGGGGGGGGGGGTGTTAGGGGGGTGGGAGGGCAACAATGTTAACAGCCAACTTTAATTAATGTGTGTCCAATCTCTCGACTGCAGTGGTCGCTTCTCAGTCTGAAAATAATCACTTCGTCTGTTCTTGGCAAGTTGTTTGATTTTGCTGTATCATACTCTGACGATCCTTCTGTCATTTTTCTTTAGACGTATTGCGTATTATTGATTTTATCTTCCTATATGTTGCTCCGACTTTAGTTTGATTTTTGTTCTTTCTTAGTTGGTAACTCTATCTGCCTTCTCAGGCGGGGGAGCGAATAAACTAACCATTTAGTCAGTTTAGAACACTATGACAATTTAACTCGCGCCAAGAAGACAACCAGACTTGGAAGACTTAAAACGGTTGATCTTGGCCTTTTGTATTTTGACTCCGTCGAAGTAAGACGTGATCTATTTCGCTCTTATGCAAATTACAGTTTATGATAGATCTCCTACGTGGCATGGTCGTGTAAAGGTCGCCACAAGTATTTCGTTGATGTCGAACGCAAGTATCCTAGTTCAACAATAATTTATAAGAGGAGTATCTGTTTTCAGGAGCTATCAAATATATTTTATATCCATACTTTGGTTATCGCTACTTAGATGTTACGGACGCCGTCATCTTCAGTATATAGGCCAGAGTATGTGATGATATGGAAAAAGGACATTAGGAGACGCATTGACATATATGCATTAATAAGATGCAATGTAATTGAAGTGGGGAACTGTCTGGATAAATAAATATGTATAATAATTGTGGACCCAAAACCCAGGCCTTGGAGCTAATGAAATCTCATCACTTGTGATCACCCAAACCATTTGTTGATATAGCACAATTACGCGTATGAACTTATTCTCATAATGTTCTTCAGATTACAAATTATTATAATCAATAAAAACCACGCAACACAAATTCCTCCAGATCTGATGCCGTATGACATAAGACACGGTGTAGTACAAAATCCTCAAGATCTTGGCCCCGTAATCCATCATCCTTACCCTCTTGGAGAAGATCCTCCGGAGCAGACACTATGTCCAATGTAGACATCTTGCCTAATTTATAAGTAATTAACTTACTTAGTCAAATAATATTAAAATTAGTTAAGATTTATTCCTTACTTAACCTGTGACAAGTAGATTACTTATAAATTATATATACTTATAATAGTGCTGTACTAGTACCCGCTGGTTTTATCTATTACTTGTTAGCTTGTTTAGTTCCTCCACAGTTAGAAGCGTCAATTCTTTTATGTTGCCAATGTATTTCTTTTCTGTCTATCAGGTCTTATTTTGTCTGGTACTGGGCATTGTGGGACAATCTTTCGTAACTAATGTGATATCCGTATGCGGCTATACCATGTCTGCCTCAGTCATTTTGTTATTATGAGATTAGCGCGTCTATCCATGCGTCTTTAACCTGTTGACTTGTTATAACTATTCAGGTTCGTTACTCCTATGATCTTTCTGTTACATTATATTTGTAAAAGTTGCTTTCTTCTCTCTAAATCTGTTGTCAAAGTCTCAGGTTCAAATCATACAGGTAAGCATGTTCGTATATATAAGTTCTGTCTTATATAACCTCACTCTTACTACGTGTGTCTAAGCTATTAATTGTCCAGTCGGTTTATTAAACTAACGATCACATTCAAGCATGGAGTTTGTACAGCCAGGTAGACTATTCACACCAGTTCCAACGGGTCTTACTAAGATGTAAGTAGAAAGCAATAACTAATCTAAGGGTGTCCGGGTTTTACAATGTAGCCCACATTCTAGATTACGAAAGTCGAGATTCAACTTATCCATGTTTGAATAGCACAACATCTTGGAAGCAACGAAGTTAGTAGTTAGCGGATTAAACATATCTTTGCATGTGGAAGACATACCATTAAATTATAAACATCGCGTAAAAAGTCGTTATACATCCAAACAGAAACTTCTTTGAACTTGTGTTTATCTGTAACAGATGTTTCTCTTCCTCGGTATAATTATTGTCTGCGCGTATAAACAATAGCGCTGGCCGTAGACACGTTATTCTGGGATGTTTTGTAATACAGTAATACTCAAGGAATTGATGAAAAACGATGTCAGCGCTGAGCGATAAATTTACACCATGGCAAAAGAAGTGAGTTAGCAATTGTCATTGAGAGTAACAGAGGAGATGTTTCCACTTCATCGTCACGTGCATCAAGTAAAACATTGTTTTTAATATTTATTAATAACAGCAAATAACAACATTAACAAATAGAATATAACGGTATTTTCTTAAAGTGGGCATAAAACAATATGTTTTGTTTTATATATTTTTGCATTTAACCGTATGCAATTAAAACTAAACGAGAATCTTTTATTTATTTATTTAGCATTTTTGTAATGGTTAAATTCTTTCCCTTGAATCAAAAATTAAAGAAACAAACGATTAAGTTACCTCCCCTAACATTTAAGTGGTGACTCGTAAAGAAATGTATGTATATTTACAGTATATGGTATGTTCCTATTGGTCACCTTAGTACTTTTTTAGTCCATCTATATTTTTGGCAAACATTGACCTGAGGTCATACATTGACGTCAATTAAGATACTTTATCATCCTACAAAATATCTTATACTTATCTCTCAAAGGAGAACATATTTTTAAAGAAAAAATTAATTTTCATTTAAATGTTTGTTGGTTTTTAATTATTCTTTCTCCACAAGGATCAATATCAAGTATTATCCGAAGACATTTACATTGTTTAATTCCTTCTCCCGACCTGCCAATAAAAATAGTGGTAGTCATCACGGGATTTTGAGAATCAATATGGAATGTTTTGTAACACAACGCGCTTTACAGATTCGTGATAATCGATTTTTAGTGATAGCTGCACGTTGTGGTGTTGTAGCGAAAGGTTTTTCTAGTATGATAATAGTGGTAGAGCAGAAGTAGAATCTCTCTCCAGAAAGTAGGAAGTTCCAGTGCCCGAGAAGTACACTGGTATCACAAGTGAGTTACAGTTGTGAATACTCTGAGCTGGACAATAGATTTAGGCTTCAGAAGTATAAGTTGCTACTTTCGCTATAGTAACCCTATGTGATTGTAGTGGTGTGTGATGGTATTGTATGATGTTGATATTACTAAATGTAATTGTATGAGGCCAGCTGTGAAGGCTCCTGAGATAAAATGTAGTTGAGAATTGTCAGAAGGCCTTTCTTGCTACCACTACGACCTCACACTTAATTTTTTTTAATGAATGTGGCTACGTAAAGTGTCTAGGGTTATGATATGTAGTGTGGTGTAATAGGTTATAGATATACCCACAGATATTTAACAAGACTAATAATATAATAAATGTTAAAATACACTGAACTAACTCACGTGTGTAAAATTTTTTGATAGAATTATATTACATTTATTTTGTTCTGGGTCAATTTTTAGGTTGACCAGAACTTAAAAGGATTTAGAGATTATGTAAGAAATGCATGGAATATTATATCATAAATGCAATAGTGTACATATATATGTACTATACTAGTTAGTTTTATTAAAATGTTCTAGTAGTCATCTACTTGGGAGGATAGTTAATGTTTGTGCTGTTGGGTGGCCTCATCACACCTGTCTATATTGACTACACAGTGTCCAGAAAATGGTGGGAATTTTTATGGGGGTATTAGTAACTACACAGCGTTGGTGAATGTCCAGCAGACCAGAGGCTCACTCATCTTGTAGTTGTAGCTCTGGTGCTGAAATCAGGTGGTCCCACCTCTCCGTGCTGGCGGGCAATAATGGTGGTCTCTGTCACAAGTACTGCACAGATACACTCGAGTAAAGTCACCAACTGAATAGACACTGCTTTGTTGACAACAGAAACTCACAGCTCTGCAATCAAAGTATGGGCCATGTGTCAAAATCTATTCTCTACCCACGTCTGGACACAACACTGACACAACAACCACATCATACAGACAGGTCAGATCTCTCTGACCAAACAGCACATTTACCATGGTGGTTTTACATCAGATAGATCCTCCCAGACTATAGATTCTGAAAAATATTTATTAGTTTTCTGCCCTAAAAGAGGATAGGTAATATGTTTCATTATTCTCAACACTTGATCTGTCTTGCATAATCCTTGCTGGAGTTTATGTACATTGTTGGTCCCTAGACCCTGACTAGGGCGGGGGGTCTAGAGCAAATCCCTACTTGTTTGTAAGGCTAGATTTCGATATGGCAGTATCAAATCACTCGAACATGAAACAATATTCAAAATATATAAGGAAATAATTTCAATCTTACCAGATTATGAATAAATAACACAGAATTGCTAGCAAAACTCAGCTGAGCTGCTGGCTATAGTATGGCGTCCCTAAATTTCTTACACTTTCTTTCATATGGAAATCACCACACTTTAAAATCTGTGTCTATCACTGAACAACTATTGAAGAATGGCCCCACTTTCGCGTCTGAGCGCTAATGATATGATTGTCTGTGGCCAATCACTGCCTAGGTTTATTTGAATTTCAAATTTCCAACCATAAAGTCATTTCAGTCATGCTTCAGTCAAGTATGGATGGTTATCTGTTAGTCTGTCCGTCTCTACTTGTGTTTCTACAAAAATGTACTTGATTTTTGAACCAACCTTTCTCTCCCCTCCAAAATTTTGTCGTTAAAAGTTATATTTAGACACAGCTACCACAAATATCCCTTCTCTTCCATACTACGTAGATTTGAACACCTGCGTCTCGAGGTCGTGTTTTTTTTTTTTTTTTGTACAAATAGCGACACTTTTAGATTCAATACAGTCTGTCGATGATGTGAACAACACTGTCTTTTGTCATTATCTTCAATATTATCTATCCGTTTGTAAAATTAAGACCATATTAGTTCACTGCTCAGAATGGGCCATCTGGCCAGCTAATTTTTATATTCCTAACATTAATATTAAGAAAAAAGTACTTTTTAATTTTTGTAATATTCCTAACATCTGCGTTTAGCCGCTGAATTCAAATCAAGGGCTTGGTATTGCAAAAGCGTCCAATAAATGACTGTGGCGTATTATATCTATGGTCCCTTCTGTCGAGTTGCTTACTTTTTATGTCAACTTGGGAAACGTGACTTTTCTCCGTTCCCCCCCCCCCCCCCCCCCCCCCCCCCCCTCCCCCCCCAAATTGCGTCTCCTTAGCCTTTCTAGTCTCACGCAATCTTTCCAGTCATATTTTTTTCCTTTTTGATCCGCCGTTCCCCTCCTGTCTAGCAAGTCAATTATTATGGAGGATGATGACCCGCGGTCTAGGCGATCATGTACATCAGCAGCCTACGCATTATGTTTTTTATCCTTATATGTTATCCTTGGAGGTATTTTACCGTTGTATCTCTGTCAATTTCACTACAGTGATAATATAATTAAATTAGAAAAAGTAACTCAAAATTTAACAGTTAAAAATGTAACAAGTCAAATGAGTACAATTATCCAATTTATTATGTACATCTATATATTCTTGTAATGAGAAATGGTTGTTGGAAGATGGTAAAATGTATGATTATTTACAGTTACAAATCAAATAAACAAGCTAAAAAGTCTTGGATTTATCTTCCACTGAACTTATAAAACACGTTTGTCACATTATCTATTGCCATCTAGTTGTCATCATTAAACAGTCGTTTTAGAAACTGCTCACAGGATTTGTTGGATGTATACACCTAAAACTCATCTTATGTTAGTTCGAGGTTCCGGAGACACACTTGAATCCGGAAGACTTTCCTTCAGCCCGTCCTATAACTACGGGGGACTAAGGTGTTGAAGATTGATTGACCTCTAGGCTTCAGTGAGCTGGATCAACGGTCTTCAAGTCTTTTGGGTAAATTCAGTCAGGAATGATCATAATCTTGATTAGCAATGATCATAAAACTTGATCATAAAAACCTGGAACAAGAAGTAATAGGTGGCCATGGTGTTCCAACAATCTCACCACCAACTGCTGTGCATGATGCGACCATGTTTTCAGTGTTTGTACATAAATGAATGAATCATGGTAGTATGTTACAGAGATAGCATGATAAGATAATGTATACTGGGCCGAATTAACAAAATACATGAACAAATCATATGTTATGATACATGGGTACGATATAACCTTTGCTTTCCACTTACGGATGTCAAGTCACTTATGTACTTGCTGGTATGTCGTAAGCTTCCAGGCAAGAATTAGCCATGATATATTTGGCTAACCAATTAATGGTTATGCTTCCTGACCATGCCGGTGAAGGTTATCTCTGGTTAGCGTCATTCCCTTTTTTTATATCTGATACAATCACTCGGAAATAAAATCTCTGAAATAAAATGATATTATTCATACATATATCTTTAATAAACTTACATACCCACTTAGGATTTATAAGCTCACGGTGAGATTATATTGGTTGAAGTTAATCTGCCCTGCATGCAGCGTGAAAAAATAACTTTTCTTGCAGATACTGTCTTCCAGTTTCTCACTCTGGCTTCTGGATTTGGTGTGTGTGATTTACAATGCACCGCTCTGTCCTTATATTTCAGTCTCTCGCGCGTACGAGAAAGCACCTCTAAAAGTTGGAAAAGATTTTCGTTTCATCTCCTGATTTGAGGCTATTTGAAGCAATCTGTGCTTTTCCTGTACTCGTGTTCTCTTCTGTTCACTTACACACTTATATCCATCCTTCCTTCCTATGTATCATTACCTTTTCCCCATATGAGGCTTTCACTACATATAAGTTTTATTTAAATGCCTTTAGGCATGTAGCTATAATAAATTTTTAAAGATTATTAGCTAACTTTTAGCCGATGTGATAACGACGAAAAATGTTAATTATTTTCAAAACTATTTATATTTGAATAATATCCTTTTGGATATAATTCCTAGTCTATCTCCTTTGTTGAATTATTTTTATTTAATATTATTCCAACCAGGCGTTCTCTTGTAGGTAATAATTTAATGTCCAGTAAATGCAAACTTTTAAAGTCCGCCATACATTCCTATATAGCTATTTCCTCATTCTTGCAATACCGTTCCAGCTAACCGTAATTCACATTTCCGCTGTCTTAAAACTTCAAAGAAAGACCGGCCGAGCTGACCTTGCGCTGGTGAGTGTGTGTGTGTGTGTGTGTGTGTGCGTGCGCGCGCGCTGTGGGCGTGTCGCGCTACAACCAAGCAAGTGTTATCAAATGTCGCTTTAGGTGTCCAAGATAGATTGTGAATATTTTGAAGTGAGTTGTATTTATTTTTGTTTTAATTAAGTTTTTGGTACGATTGCACGCAACGCGTCACTTTCAACCATTAACAATGTGCATGGATATGTTGGTTATATTAGGGTGTCTTAGTCTATATTCTGATCTATTTACTTATTGTTTTTCTTATTTTCAAGCGTTTCTACGAATCCTGTACTTGCTTTCTTCTGTTTCCGTCACGCACTTTGCATCCCTCAATTATTCCAAATTTCACCATATATTAACAACATTCATGCACACCGCTCAAACTTCCTTCGTTTGTTATCTAGGCTGTCAATGAATTGTTACTGTTCTGATATGAAACCATATCTCGCTTCCCTCCCTGGAGTATTTCGTTATTTATCATAATATCCACAGCTGTGTGTCGAGGGATTTACTCCCCTTGCTCTGCATTGATGGTCCAACAGTGGCAACAATTCAGAGTTTCTACTGAGGTTCTTCACATGTATCCACCTTTCGTTCAAGATTACTCTAGGCAGAGATGTCAATTGACAAATAGTGCTTCAATTCTAGAGAGCCTCATAGGTATTTAAAGAAATCAAGTACTAACGGCTGATAGGATCCAGGCCTTGTCAACTTTTATCTTTCCTGACCTTCTATGAGTTAGGATTTTAGTTCGTTCTGATGAGCCCCCAACTGATTTAAATCAGCAAAATATTACTTAAATAGCTCTGTTATAAATATTTAAAATGACTGAGTCATACGGGTGCAGTTCAGTTAAAATGACTAAATCAACTATACATTTGTATTTTTACAGATAATAAATTTAATAATCAATTATCGTTAACAGGTGTAAAATAAATAAGAGGTGGGGTGAATTTAGACAGAGTCTTTACAATTTCTTCACAGGTGATGGTCTGATTTTAACAGTTATTTATGAAAGAGTTCACTTGGCAGCTTTGAATGGGTACTTAGCTGCCAGTAATATGTTGGTTGTGTTCTGCTCCAGCCGATGCTTGTTCTTTGCAGGTTATGGACTGGTTCACTCTCGTCACTGGTCAATTCTGGTGGCCGCAACACGTCCCTCGTAGTATCGTGCGTATCGTGAATTATGAATAAATAGAAAATGTCTGAGTGTAGACAGACTATGACTGATGTAATGATATTTAGAGAGAATGGAGTGGCTAATGAAATTATGGGGAGAGATATGACTTCCGGAGAGTAGTGAGGCTACCTCTCCACCATACCATGACTGACTTTAATGATGTCAATCTCTCACCCGTCCTCCAATGTTCATATAGACTAATCTACCACAGTAAGGACATACGGCACAACATCAAGTGACAGAATAGAGGAGATTCTGACCACAAGAAATATGTGTATGTGTCACCGGATGGCCTATGTTAACGCTAGCTAGCACGTTAATATTAATTATAAGAATAGCTAAAGATCTTGAGCAAGATTAGTTAGTTACAAAACATCACTGGTCGAGCTTGACCAATGAAATCATTGATAGCTATTTTTGACCACCGCAGTCAGAACACAGCTCAGTCACGGAGTTCACTGTGCAGTGATGTAGACGTGTTTACGGGAGAAGGTTGAAAACCTTAGTGCGGCCCCGTGTTTTTTAAAAGGTTGTGTGATTAACCTCTGGGCAAGGAAATAACTGACCACTGAAAGATTGAATGTTTTCACAAGTTATATTATTTAAGGAGATTGTGTTTTTCCATTTTTGTAGACAGAGTCTACATGGTTTGTATTGAACTCGTTTTTTTTTTCTAATAGAATGTTTATTCTGCTATGTAATTTAGAACGAGACTCCAGGCAAAGCCTATCGACATTTTTAGAGGAGCTCAAGCAGACAGGTTATTTATGATGATGTCCTTTTACAAAGACTACCTGATTTATGTAAACCACAAGCGATCTGGCCGCTGATAGCCAGGGTATTGAGTTGTGTAATGAACATTGCCTTTTAGTCTACTAATAAACAGTTTTCCATGATAAAGAACTGTACTTCATCATGTATGTTGAGTACGAAAGCCCTAAGGGGATACAACTGATCCCATGACAACCTGCAGTGAGTAGAAAGGACCTGGTCTTGAACCAGCATTCATTTGGGTAACCCCACCTCTGGCAGTCGCCAGTAACCACCCATAAGTTATGTCAGTAAACCAGTAAACACTACGATCACTAGGAAATTCAATATCAATAAACTCAGAAGAAATATGTACCACCTGTGACGAAAGGTCTGCAAGGTGTGAAGGTTTGGCATATAACTTTGCTAGATTGTTATGACTGGGATATAAAGTTTATTTGATGCAGCAACGGTCATAAAGTGTTAGAAGATGCCGTAACCAGTCACCACGGTTACATATGTTTTTTGGAGTTTAAAAAAACTACATCACAAAGAAAAAAAACGAGGCCTTCATTAACTCTGAAGCCTAGAAATCACCAATAACAGAACAACAAGCTAACACACATCCTCTAGCAATCAAACTAGTCACTGCCTCTGTCTCACACCCACACAACACCCAGAGAATTTCTCACAAGTCAGGTTATCTAGCAAACAGAGGGCCCGATGTTTTCAATGATGAAAACGGCCTCTCCAGTCTTGAGCACAATAATCCTGGTATGTAAGTAATCCGCAATCAGAAAAATCTAACACAGTTCCTCTGAATCTTGATATCCAACTGATGTGGAGATAAGCTCCCCGTGGAACCAGTAATTAAAATAATCCAAGCGCGCACCCACTTTTCAAGGCACATGTGAAGGAGACAGCACCTGTGTGAATATCCAATCACTACTAATAAATCCGATTAGCATGACGCTAGAGACCACTGTTGGCAAAGATTACAACGAATAAAGCTGAGGGCTTCCAAGGGATGCGCCTCTCTGATGGCTAACGATGACTCAAGCTTCCGGCAGGTGATTATTATCCACATCGAAGATACATGTAAGATACTCCACGCTACTCCGGGTTTACTGGCTGTCAATGGGTCGGACAGTTTGCCGACACAAGTCGATGGTAAAGGTGGCAGCCAGTCTGGCTGGAGGTTTATATACTGCTAAAGGCTGGGAATATTGACTCCATGGTGAGTCCAGAGCTCTTAGAAAGTTAGTTGCTTATCCTTTCCAGGACGTGGCAATCAAACCCAGCTTTTATGAACGCAGTTTCATAATCCAGATATACCAGGTTCGAAACCTGCTGCAGGCGGTTTGGTAGCAGATCGCTTTGTGTGGATTTTTAACAATGGTATAAGCGCCATGCCGTTCAGAAAGCAATGGCAAACTACTGAATGAAAAAAATTGCCTCGAAAAATCACAAAGAGCCAGAGCTCTTACATGCTTTAAAAATTACATCACTTCATCTCTTGTATTATGCATTGTTTCCATGTCTTTTATTTTCTGTCATTTTGTCTCTAACTAATGTTCTTTTCTGTGTCATATTTCTTTGTCTATTATTTTTTATTGTTGAGCGTTTTTTCATTCTCTTTCTTTCCGCAACTTTACTTGTGATATAGTTTTTGAATCACGCGTGATTTTTCTTAAACTTCTTTGTATCGAGATCGCACGGGCTATCATATATTCTCTTCTACAGCACGGTTCCGGGTTAAAAAATAAAGGCAGAGCCGGCAGAAAATAAGGAACTGATTGAAAAAATATTATAATGGTCTCTTCTCCATGTCTTGTAGTGACCACATCATTTTTTCCACAAATAGAGAACATTCTCCGAGTAAATAAGAACACAATAAATCAAATCAAATCGAATGAGGACTTGTTCATCTCAATCTACTAATGCATGATTGTGTAATCGGGTTTTACAAAGGGGTTTAAAAGGTTAGAAAGGGTGGAATAAAGGGAAATAATCACGACTAGAGGTAGTGGGAAAAAGAGTTATTAGAAAGGGCAACAGGTACAAGAGAGTCCGTGAGGCTATGTGAGATTTATTCAAGTAGAATCGAACATCAGTTTCACGTTTTTAAGTGACAGATAGGAAGATAGCGCAACAAGTTGTGCGTTGAATCAGTTCATGTCTAGTCTTCAGTGTGAAAGGACCAGATAGAAATTTAAGTTGAAGAGTTTTTCTTTTAGTGTGGACGCTTTAAAATGTGCTTGTGGCAAAGCAAATCTGTGGAAACTGAAATAACAGCCAACATGAGATAATAGAACTCAAGAGATGATTGTGTCGAGAGCAGAGTTTTTCAGAGAGAACCAATAGTGTGTGTTGTTTCAGTGGATCTAGAGTGCTCCGTTACTTTTCTATTTCATTAATTGTAGTTTGGAAGAACTGATGAAATATATGCATATGTGCGATCGTGCTGTGTTCACGAATGGTCTGGGTGGTCAAAAAGATGATATCATACATTAGCTCCATTACGTATGATTTGGGTCCACAATAATACGCATTTTTATTTGCTTCAGACAATTTAACAATTCAAAGTACATGGCATATTATTAATACATGCATTAAAATGCATCTCATATTGTCCGTTACGTATCATCACATACTCTGGCCTATATACTGAAGATGCCGGCATCCGGAACATCCAAGTAGCGATAACCAAAATATGGAGATTAAAATTATAATTGATAGCTCCTGAAGAATAACTCCTCTTACCAACTGTCCTCGAACTTATATACTTGCGTTCGGCATCTTAAAAAAATACTTGTGGCGACCTTCGAACAACTAAGCCACGTAGGAGAATATCATAAAACTCAATTTGCATGGGAGCGAAATATATCATGTCTTGCTTTGACGGATTCATATATCGAAAGGCCAAGATCAACCGTTTTAATCACAAAGCGCGACACCTCATTACGTCATCATTGCTTAGTGACCTCCACCTACTATCGCGTTCATTTATAATTACTAAAAGTGCAAAACATATCATGTTGACTCCAGATAGAAATGTTACGGCGTACATTAAACTGCTAACAGATCTAAGTGAGGCCAACATGTAAAAGTACTTAAGTAATAATGTTCTTTAACAAATTCCTCGCCCGATGGGGTGAAAAAAATCATGTAATGATTTTTTCAACCTTATCATAATAAGTTTACATCGCATTTAATATAAAAAAGAATCGCGAAAAATTAAATAATTGGATATACGGCCAAAGATGTTTACATTAACCAGTGTCTGAGGTCGTAGTCCTAATTATGGTATGTCATGTACTGGAAAAATTAACTTACTAACGAAATATAATCGTCGACAGTCAATATAATAATATAATAGTTTACTAAGTTTAACTACGAATTATGTATTAATTTTTAAACTAAATTGTATTTTAAATAAATTATGGTGCAGTAAACAACTAATTAAATGTGTATATGTTTGTAAAATAAATGTGAAGTAAGTAATGTCATGTAATATCATGGCAAATGTTAATAACAATTAGTGTGGAGACAAATAGAAAAGGAAAAGAAGAAAACAGATTAGTAAGAGTACGTATATGCAAAAGAATGGAAACAAATATGGATATCATGTAATAAAGAAAATTAAACATGGGTTATCTCTCTTACCCTATTAACAAAATTAATTATAAAGTTATGTCTATTTGTAACGGAATAAAATGATGAGAAATATTAATTAATTATAACACGTAAATATAATAATAAGATTAAGTAAAAAATTAATAATTTAAAGTTCTAAATTTAACCAAATAATGCAATATCACAGTTACATACATTAAACTACTGTCCAATAGTATACAATTGCATGCAAAATCCTCTGTAAAGTGAAGAACATCACATAGTCCGGTTATGAATTATCTAGCGTTCTTTCTTTCGACTGTTAAAGCTTCTTACATGTTTCCTGTCGAGTTGGACATAGTTATGCAATCTTAAGCAAACACTTCATATTCGCATTTACTTAGAGTCACTGTGTTATTATCACGTTTTAGGATCTCAATTAATCTCTCATGGATGGGCGATACGCTTGTCTGGCCTTGTCATGCATCGAAGCGAGAAACGTGAACAATGGCAGCAGGGAAAAAGAGAGTGCTAACAAAAGAATAATACACCTAATTCAGTACGCACAACAAATAGAGTATAACACTGCCAGAGAGGAGAAGAGAGCGCACAAATTATGTCACCAAAGGGCATAGAGAGCAGAAGATTTATCACAGGAGAAATGGTATGTCCTCAGGACATGAGGAGGAAAGAGCCCATCACAGTGAAGGGGTTGCTCTAATCTTTCTAGGGAAGCAAAGAAGGCACTTATAGAATGGTACGCAATGGGACCTCGAATTATAACAGCAAGCTTTAATTCATCCAAAGAGTATGTTAATGTTAATGTTAATGTTAATCAGAATCGATCGACGTCATTGTACTCCGGGCAAACTCATAGATGCTCAGTCTCCCCCAGCAAATGTCGAATGGTATAAATTCTAATTGTTCCTGTTACGCACTGGTTGTATACACGGCGGATGCGTCCTCTCATACATTCATCCCTGCTGGTCTTACGTTTGATGCCAAATTCCAGCAGTCTTAGCCTTGATGATTCATCGATTACAGTGGCATTCTCTAATAGACGAATATGAATTGCCTCAGTATTTCTTCTTTATCCAAGCCCATTGCATCTTTTGTGAGTGCTCGTGAAGCTAGTCTGTCAGCTCTTTCATTGCAATGTACCTCGGCATTACCAGGACAGTAGATCTATATCAGTTCTTGAAGATTCGATGCTTCTATGGAGGTTTTACATTCATGTCGAAGCCAAGCATTTTGGACCTTTCGAAGCATGGATTGTGAGTCTGATACAATAACTGCCTTTGTTAATAAAGTCTCAGATAAATTCTTATTCAAACAGAAAATAAACATAAACATCAACCAGTGTTATGCACCAACAAACGATGAAGAAGAATCTGAGAAAGAATAATTTTACACCAGACTATAATGCATGGAGGCATATCTGGAGTCATCCTTATATGACCAACAGCTTTGCACAATGCTACAATATATGTACATGGACGTGAACCTCTGTCTGAGCTAATTACATCCTCATTGACCCTTGAAACCATCCATACACTTCCAGATATTCCCCCTGTGGTGAAATATGTTGAGAACCCAGCATTGCAGACTAAGCGTGGAGAAGTCATTTGAACACCAGGCATAATTCTTTGGCATTAACAAGGTTGACTGGATGCAAAAGAATCTCACTATAGACCCAGTTATAGGCTGGGGAAACTGAGAAGTGGCTCTGTGCAGGACGTGACAATGCCTTGGGAAAGACCAGAACCAGAGCACAGTATTTTATCTCTGCATAGTTTGAGCCCTCTTGGATTTCGGGGAATGCACAGTATGCCACACACTTCTTACTTCTAGGTGGGGACCAGATGTGATGATTCTTTAAATGCAAGCCAAGCTGCAGAAACTGGAGCTAATGACTTCAACTCTTTAAACACGTTTCGGTATGGCAGAAAAGCCACAGGAAAAGCCTAGATCTACAGTGTAGATAATACCAAGGAGTCTTTAACTTGTTATTGGCTGCTAAAGAGCGAGAAGCTGAGCAGCCTTAGTTAAACAACAACAACAACAACAACACCAGACAACAAAATGTCTTGGACAAAAAAAAAAATAAACGTTTTTTTTTTTAAATATTTGTTTGTAAATAACAAAGGGGCACAACTCAACTAATGAACAGAAACAGAATTAAACCCTACATTTTCACTTTGTAACAATTTGTTCAGTTACATTGCACATTTATATAAGGCGAGTTCTAGTGTTTTACCATATTAGCATGTGTGCAGTATCTTCTCTTGTGGCACTGTCGTTTACAAAACTTTTTTTTCAATGTAGTAGATATGAAACGTAACACCAAAGTTCAGCAACTACAACAGTTATTAACAATATCTTACAAAAACATCAAAATGCTTGTTGTGAGTTATCTATTCACGCTAAAAGACCACGTGAAGACAACCTCACAACAGTAAAGAGACGAAGCTGACATGTAAAATGACCATATATCAAAATCACATAGGCTACCAAATATGTTTCTTCACAGCATAGTACTAAGTAATAGAAGGCAGGTCAAATAGAAAAATAAATAAATTGAAAAAAAAACGATTAATGGACACGTGTACTTGTGGCTGAATTAAACAGACTAACACTCAAAATATAAAAGTAGCGACTACAAGGCACGCGCTTATCGTCTTTGGTGATGAAGAGTAATGGGACATGTCAAGTCAGGTCACGTGTAATATTAATTACATCAGTCCCATTATTACCAAAGATATAAGACAATTTCTCAACAAAGTTTAATAATTTATTTTTTTTCGAATTTATAATTTCCATCTATCAATTTCTTGATATCCATGTTTATTATTTCTGTTACTATGTCTTTTAAGTATATTTGTTCTTGTCTAACACAAATAAAATTGTTTCCATGTTGTATCAACACAAATGCTGACATACAGGTTCTGTAAAAGTATTAACACACGTACACATTCACAGACACATCAGTTTTAAAAAAATGGTTGAAAGCCTAAACAAAACGATACTGCAAGAAGTCAGTGAGTCGATTAGCAGAGAGACAAGACAGAATTACAAACCATGTTGAACTGAAGAACTACAAAAGCTTGATGATGAACTACACAATTGAGAGAGTAGAAACAACCGAAGACAATCACAAACACTGGTCACGTGCGACATCAGATTTCTTCACGCCTAGCCACACATATGTAAAGGGAGATAGCAATTTTATTTATTGCAAGGGAAACAACAGAAATAACAAATAAACTTAAATTAAATAAAGCTTTTACTTTTATGCATTGAATATTTCCAAACAATCTATAAAATAATCTAAGACAAAAAGATTGCATTAAACAACTTATATGTTGTTTAAATTCTTTAATAAATAAATGTGTTTTATTTATTTTATCTAAACATTTTTTAAAATATTTTGCTCGATACTAGATTAAACAAGTAAATACTTATACGGTATGTAACTCTCAATGGCACAACGTACACGTTTACAGTTTCGATGGTGTTGCTTTGCGTACCAAAATGTGTGATCAGCGCTGGAGAGTGCTCTTCATCAAATCATGAACATACTGTATAAAATATTTTAAGAAAATCACAAAAGCCATCTCAAACAAATATGTTTACAACAAGTGCTCTTATTTATACGCCCAGATATAAATATTACAAAGGGAGAAAAACAGTCGTTATAGATAAACACGACCTTAAACAAGTTTATTTTTGGATTTTATTGTTATTGTTGCTCAGAATCGACACCACTGCACACCGGAAAAACTCATAGGTACTCAATTTTCCTTAACCAACTTGGACAAGTACGAATGTCTGCTAATGAGCTACGGTGGTCTCTGAAGAGATGAAGATAGAATATGACAACTGTACCATCAACAGTTGTACAAAACTGTACCATCAACAGTTGTACAAAACGTCTGATATAAGTTTGTGAATGCGGTTATCAACCTCATCAAGTCAAACACATTGACACAGAAACCACTACTACACAATCAACAGTTGTACAAAACGTCTGATATGAGTTTGTGAATGGGGTTCTCAACCTCATCAAGTCAAACACATTGACACAGAAACCACTACTACACAATCAACAGTTGTACAAAACGTCTGATATGAGTTTGTGAATGGGGTTCTCAACCTCATCAAGTCAAACACATTGACACAGAAACCACTACTACACAATCAACAGTTGTACAAAACGTCTGATATGAGTTTGTGAATGGGGTTCTCAACCTCATCAAGTCAAACACATTGACACAGAAACCACTACTACACAATCAACAGTTGTACAAAACGTCTGATATGAGTTTGTGAATGGGGTTCTCAACCTTATCAAGTCAAACACATTGACACAGAAACCACTACTACACAATCAACAGTTGTACAAAACGTCTGATATGAGTTTGTGAATGGGGTTCTCAACCTCATCAAGTCAAACACATTGACACAGACACCACTACTACAAGAGTATGTGGATTCTTTGTGCAGGCTTCCTACCACGTGACTAGCTGTAGTCATGGTTTCATGAACCACTATGTCAATGATGATCAATACTCACACACAAGGTCAAATATTTACAAACATTTCAAACTACAGTGAAGGTTCCATGACCCACTAATTCAATGATGATCAATATTGTGACCTGTAGCTTGGGACTTTAAGAATGAAAGATAGTACAAAATAATGATTTAAGAAAGTTAAATAGAGTTATTAATAGACTATATGACTTTGATAAGGGGAAGTAAAATGAGCAGGATAGTGTTTTGAGTGAAGGGAGGTAACTACGTAAATCCTCTTTTGGGAGATTTAGCTCGGTATTTTGGTTTAGTATTTCTGTTAGTTCTGAATTATTGTGAAACTGTTTTGCATAGTGGTTTTTAAGGATAGGGTTAAAGAAGAGTTTATTGGTTTTTAGCTTAATCAGCAAAGGGAGACGCCTTTCAATTACGTCCCTTGAAATGTTTTGGGGAGTGATCACTAGATACACGCACGAGACAGTTTTGCAAAGGTGAACAAATTTTAGCAGAGAATGGTCAGAATGTTAAATCGGGAAAAAGATTAAGGCAGTCTGATTTTTGAGCGCAAAGTAGCGAACAAAAGTTAGGCTCAGCGAAAGTTATCGCTATATTAAACTTTTGTGTTATGGTGAACGCTAGCTTCGATGGTGCACTTGGACGAATAGGCAACTGGAGGTGGTTCGCTTCTGTGTTGTACAGAAAACTATATTGCCAGCCATCAAGCTATTCTATTTAGCCACCTTGATAGATGTAGGTGCAGGTGTCTGCTATGGTGTTTGTTTATTCACGGAGCAGGAAAGGAAGTGTTGCCTATCAAGTATTTTGATTGTCAGCCCAAGGCGAGAATTTACAGGTATGTCCAAATTAGCAAGTAATATACATCGTGTAGAATAATGTGAACTTTTAGACAGCACAAAAGGAAGAAAGACTGTAGAGAATTATAGGAGAAAGAGACTTGGTATAAACTGTCAGCCCTGGTATTAGACCAGTCTTATATAGATACTCCAAGCTACTCTAACAGAGAAAGAAAGAATTATAAAATTTTATGTCGGACAGAAATGAGATCAGAGGTAAAACAACGAATAATAACAACATTGTAAAGATCAAGCAGTGACTTCGCAAGTAGTCATATATTCTAACCACTGACATAACAACTGTAAATCAAGAAGTAGCGACAGACAATAAATGAGAGAAAGGAAAATGCAAGTATCATTATGTACAGCCAGCCATTATTGTAGAAAGGTGCCACCAAGTGAAGGTCGGCCACCCAGTGTTGGAGCGAATTGACTTATGTAAATAAAGCTTGATTTGGTTCAGCCGATGTAAGCCAATGTTACACATACATTAACTCGGCTAACTTTGGATAAGGAGCGACATGTCTCTCATAGAGCCAAAGATAATTCTGCTCAAAGAGAGGATCGGCTATCCGAAGACAGAACGCGCCATATTATCTAAAGAGAAGCTCAATCTTTGCCTAGGAGAATGGCCCGTCTGCAGCGCTATCGGTTAGGTCACAGAAAATTGAGGATAGAAAGAATACTTCGTCCAAACAAGAATGGTTTACCTGAATATACGGAATTTTATGAATCTGACTACGAAAGGTAATATTTTCGGTACAGTTCGATGTTTCATGAATACAGTGGAGTGCCAAAGGCATGGACTCCCTCATTTTCATTTACTGCTTTGGCTTGAGAACAAAATTCGACCAGAAGAAATCGATTCAGTGATTTGTGCCGAACTGAATATTGACTACTGAAGACACGAATATTGACCCAAAACTGTATGATATTGTCAATAAGAATATGATACATGGGCCTTGTGGACATTTGAATGCAAAGTCTCCATGTAAGGACTCCCATAAATGTATCAAGAAGTATCCGAAACGTTTTCACGTAAATACCATTACAAACGATGATGGGTACCAGAATCATCGAAAAAGAGAACCTGACCGAATAGCGACGATAAGAACAGGAATGCCGGAAATTGACAATCATTGGGTGATACCATATAACCCAGTTTTACTGAGAACGTTTGATGCGCATATTAACGTTGAGTACTGCAGTTCAGTAAAATCTATAAAATATGTTAGCAAATATATTAAGCAGGGTAGCAATAAAGCCACATTTATTCTCAACAGCCATGATGAGAAAAACCATTCCAATCCGGACTTCAGAGGCGGTCTGGAGAATTTTTTAGCTTAACATACTCGAAAGATTGCCAACAGTTATGCATTTAGCTGTCTATCTTGAAAATGGCCAACGGGTGTATTTCAACCATAACAATCCCGCGGATGTTGTTAATAATCCGCGAGATACTATTTTGATGGCTTTTTTTTTCAAATTGTTTTCACAGGATACATTTGCAAGGACTTTAAGGTATGGTGATGTTCCAGCATACTATAAATGGAATAGAAATACATTTTAGTGACGAAAGCAAGGAGTACCAGTTGAGTTACGCCCAGGTGTTAAGGAACTTATTTTAGTTATTATTAAAGTTCTTCAGTTCCTTAGGGCGTGAATGATTGGGTTGCTGTACAATACAATTCAATTAGTCATTATTCATCTTCATAGTTTCGGTCCATAATTATGTTGCAGTCTCAGATTCATCTGTGTGATTATTATCATGTTTGCTTCAGCGTCTTTTCATTAAACTTTGTATTTACTTTAACCAGCAGTGTTATTTATTTATTAGTAGTTAATGTTGTATTCTGTACTGACCTTGCAAGGTTAATTCAACAGTCACAGAACATCGTTGAACTTGAACAATTCAGGCAATAAGTCAAGTTCATAGACGACTGAATATTTAATATGTCCTCATATTCACATGAACACGTAATACGCTATCACACATCTAAGACTCTGCATAAACATAGTTCAAGGATACACTAAAGTTCAATCCTTCCAGACATCGCACGTCTGTATTATAACCGTTTAATTTATAGCGTTTAAAGTCTGCAACCAATTCTATTTAAATCCATATCTTGGAATAACTATCACTTTCTTAATACTGGTGATATACCATAGTGATTCACACTTTACGTCTATGTTTATTTTATCCATATACTTTTGGCATTCCTAGCCAGGCTTTAACTGCCATATATATAATCTCAACTGCGATCGTGTCCCACGATTTTCGCGTTTATACTCTGGACTCACAGGTCCTACACATTTACTTTATTGCTTTCCAAGCATTACCTTTACGGTTATACGCTATTCTATTTCAAAGTGGTTATACCACATACATTATACATTCTGAATCAGTGGCCATGCCACATATATTATACACCATGAATCAGTGGCAATGCATAACATATTTTGAACACTGCCGGACGGCACTACGGCCACACATAGACTGTTGTTACGATGTGTAACGCGTCATACATCGATATGCGCGATCTATTCCAGTATTATTCAGCTGAGGTGTTTCGTGGTGCAACCATATGAATGAGGCCCCGAATCACATGCTTGCAAACCCCGAAACAATCCTCAACATCATCCCCCTCGATCCCAAACGTGACACTTGTGCCACGTGTGAGAGTGGTGGAGAAGATGTGCACGAATGAAATTTATGAATATCGGACTCACCATAACTATGTTATAGTTATATTAACATCTCATTAATAAAAATGTTATTTATAGAACCACACATATAATCAGATATTATAATATCAAGAAATTAAAGTTAAATTCATTCTTGTGACGAAAAATTCCTAGATAACAAGTCAGCGAGGTTGTTGTCTGTTCCAGCAATAGGTAAGATCGTAAATAAGAACTCTAGTAGTAACAGGAACCATCGATGGATTCTCGAGTTCCGCATCGTTCTGGAAGTGATGAACGTAATTGGGCTATGGTCTGTCTGTATGTAGAATTTTGTGCCAATCAAATATTTCGATAGTTTCTCAAGGCACCAGACCACAGCTAAAAGCTCACGCTCCCCTGTTATATATTTCCGTTCGGCTGGAGTCAGCTTGCGAGATACGAAAAAACGTGGATGTTGTATCCCTTCGTACCATTGAAGCAAACTGCCTGCAATGCCGTAATTTGATGCATCTGTTTGAATTATGAATGGAACATGTATATTTGGTAATAATAAAACAGGAGGATTTTCAAATAACTTCTTGATCTTAATCAAAGCGTCTTCGCACTGCGGTGTCCAAGTAATTTTATTTGGACTACCTTTGGCCAGTAGTCTGGACAAAGGATCAGAAATTTGTGCGAAGTGTGGTATAAATTTGTGGTAATAATTAACTAACCCCAATAAGCTTCTCACTTGTTTCTTCGTAGAAGGAGTAGTAATCTCTAATATCCGTTTGACTGTATTGTCATCAGGATAGAATCTGTTTTTATCTATACGATGACCAAGAAATGTAATTTCCTGACAACCTATCTTGACCATGGAAGGTCTCACAGTCAAACCATATTGTCGTAGTGTAAGAAGAAGAGAAGACAAACCAGTAATGTGATTTATTTATTTATTTATTTATTTTTTTTTTTTTCGTTCGCCCCGCTAATACTCAAGGCGAAATCTCAGGTTATTATTATTTTATGTCTAACCTGACATTGATTTTACGTGAGTATCCCTTTATTTCTTGTACAGAGACAGGTGTCCCTCGCCATTCAGGCAAATACTCGCCGATTTCGGAGGTACCCATTGCAGCTGGGTCGGCTCAGGAGCCGCCAGTCCCTGTAATGTGATCTTCCCAAGAATCGTGAAATAGACAGATGTCATCGATGTATGTGATGACATCTTTACGATCGTCAAGAAGGCGGCGCATCATGCGCACAAAAGTAACGAATCATCGTTACACAAATCAATAAAAATAAAGTTGTAGAGAACAGTGAAGTCAGCAAAAATAATGCAAGTATCACTGATGACAGATATAATCAGAGAAAATATCCGAAAAGAAAGTAATGTTGAGATTACTGAAATAGATATCATGTGTATAACGATATAGAAAGTAGCACAACAGAATATGGATGTATAAAAGAAGAAAACATCAAAAGACAGAAGAAAATAGATAGACCAACCCAACTATAAAGTGCGTGGTGTAGTATTGCGTGCGAGTTGCACATCTAAATAATGGTATGCAAACCGAGAACCATTCTTAAATTTAACAGCCCTACGAGCATCAAAATAACTCGATAAGCGAAGAAACGCTAGTTGTTGAGAAGAATGTTGAAGTTCGAACATACGAACAAATTCAACATCTCCGATACGTTGAAAAAATTTTCTAAGTGTATACCAAGCAACCACCCGTGTGTTACCGGGGCCCGAAAGGGGAGCAAAGAATAGTAACACTGTTCCCTGCCAAGCATGTCGCAGAAAGCGACTAAGGAGGGTTGGGCATGGGGCAGGTGATAAAGCTTGTTTCTTGTACCAGATTGAAATGGACTGTTTTTTGTGATATAGCTCGTCCAGTCACAATGTTCTGTAAATGGGTCAGGTTACCAATGGTTGGGGCCCTGACAAGGTGTACTGTTAAGTGCGTATATTCTGGTGCAATGGGTGAGTGTGAACATCAATAATGACAAACGCGAATGGATGACAGTTCGACAGGTTCACAGGACACTCACTCCAATCACAGGTTAAAGTCAAGGGTGGCTGGACTACTGTGGTCGTTTCATACTGTTTAATAGGACGCACACACTTAGACAGTACGTGTATAGTTACAGGAACACAGGTCGACATAAATAGCATATTGTTGATCAATGGTCTACCATCTTAAGTTAGCATTCATGTTGAATAACATTGCAATGGAACATCTGTAGACAAGCACTTAGATTTCCACTGTTTATCAATATAATCATCAGGCCTTACTGACCGAACGTGTCAGTTAATACATACTGTTCAAACATGACTCCTAAACAGAACCTCTTTTCTAGCGAAGATTCCTTTAGGTAAAGTTCAGCAAATCTATGTGAAGATAATGTTAACCCACCAGTATTGGGTTTTCTTTATAACTGTGATCTCTTAATCATCACCTGATAATAAGGGGCATCCCCGTTCTCTGATTGATGATCGACAATAAATAGGATTCCACAATAAATAGAATTCCAAAATGGCTTCTGGTTCCCCTTTGAGCATCGCTCACTATACAGATGTATAGTAAATCTTCAATAAAGGTTCAGTTCATGAACACAAATATTTTCTACAAGTATCAGCATATTCTGTCCTCATAATTGCTGCATATAAACATATTCAGTGCTGCTAGACAACATGTCGTCCCGACATATAGACATAGGTAAATTCATATAGACGTCTGCCCATCTGAGCCTAGGAATGAAAGAGTTCAGTGAACAGTTCTTTTACCTTGGCATAGGAAATACACTAGCAAACACAAACGCTCTCCTCTCTTGGCGTTATAGAATAAACACTGGGGACTAGTAGACTTAATAAACATATCAGAAATTCTGTTCTTCCCCATAACAAATCATAGAGATCACAGACTGGGGAATCGTCTTCAACATAGCTTTCGCCCGGCATTCCATCATCCCGGAAGACACTCTCTTCTCTCGGCATGCGCAGAACTCCCTGACCCCAAAGTTCAGTACAAGGAAAAATAGTTCCACTTAGACATACCAAGATATCACGATATAAGACCGAATCGTCTGAAATAGACACAGAGTAAACATAGACTCGGACCATAAACATTCCTGCATAACCTAAACAAGAACAATCTGTTTTCTGGCCCAACAAGGCACAGACTAACGAAATCCAGATTCATACGCCAAATTCGATCTCCAGGGGAGATAACCCATATAACAAAAGTATCAATCAATCATGGGTGATATATCTTTGGCCAGGAAAGCATCCTGATTCTAAAAACAAATACCTTCCCTCCGACAGATAAATATTATAATAAATATATACATTGTCACCAGTAATCTGTTGGTAACAGACTACCGCAACCCCCGGGGGAAAAAAATGAAATTTTTATTTTCCATCCGAGAGCAACATACAATAGGCTCACCACGCACGAATAATGCGCAGATGACTAATAAGAGCAATTTATAATTTCAAATTAAGGTAAAGTCGAAGCATAGATCGACTTGTGAGAATACATCTCAACATCTAAGAGAAAGCATTTCTCTTAAGCATATATGTTTCCAGGGAGGTGCCACCAACGTATACTACAATGCTGGCAATGACACAATGCATATAACAATTTCATATTTAAGCATTATAAGTACATGATTGACAAAAAAGAAAAATCATCAAAGAGTAGCGGTGAATATATATCAATGAACGTAGTGATAGTAGTGATACAATCACTATATTACAAATTACAATGTGTATCAATCTTGATATAGAAAAGAAAAACTGTTGTAGAGTTGGATGTGTTAAGAAGTCCAAGACCGAACAGTTAGGTGGAATTATGTGGGCATCTAGACAAAATGTCTGCCATCACATTATCTGATCCACGGATCGCTCGTACCGAAAAATGAAAAGGTTGAAGAGCAATTGCATATCGAGTAGACCTTGAGCTCTTCAAATTCTTACTCTGTATAGCCGTAAGAGCTTTCTGATCGGTTTCTACTATGAAATGTGCGCCTAGAAGGAATCTTTGTAGTTTGAGAATTGACCAAACCATAGCCAATAGTTCACGGTCTAAAACCGAATAATTCCTTTCTGCAGTATTACGTTTTCTGGAGATATACATTACAGGATGCAGAGTTCCAGAGTACTCTTGCATTAGTGCCGCTCCAATCCCAGTGGATGAAGCGTCACTACGAAGAACAAATGTCTTATCTGTAGTAGGTAACATCAGGATAGGTGGAGTTGAAAACAAAGTTTTAATCGTATCCAAAGAGGATTGGCATTCCTGAGACCAGTGGACCATATTAGGAGACCCTTTCTTTAGTAACGAAGAAAGAGGTGCCATGATAGAGGATAGATTCGGAATGAATCGTCCATAAAATTGTATAAGAACTAAGAGACTTCTCACTTGCTTTTTAGTCTTAGGAATAGAGATGTTAAGTATCTTAGTAATATTATGATCCTCTGTCTTTAGGAAACCATGACCCACTCGATTGCCTAGGAAAGAAATTTCGCTAAAACCAATGCAGGCTTTAGAGGGTTTCGCTGTCAGGTTATACTCGCGTAGAGTAGATAGTAATTCAACTAACCCCGAATAGTGATCTTCCCAAGTATCGCTGAAAAGACAGATGTCGTCTAGGTACGCAATGACATCTGACCGATAAGATAGGATACGACGCATCATGCGTACGAATGTAGCTGGTGCGTTCATAAGGCCGAAAGGCATGAAATTCCACTGAAAAAGGCCTCTAGGTGTAGAAAAAGCCGTAATTGGTTTGGCGCGTTCAGATAAAGGAACTTGCCAATATCCTTTAGACAAGTCGAGTTTAGTGAAAAAATGAGATTTCGAAAGCCTAGTAAGTAGCTCTTCTAGTAAAGGCATAGGTTCAGCATCAAACTTCGTAACTTGATTCAATTTGCAATAGTCAACGCAAAGACGTATGTTATTGTCTTTTTCCGAACAATAACCATCGGCGAAGAATATGCAGAAGTGGATGGTTCAATTATTTTCAAATCTATCATCTCATCCAACTCCTTCTCAACCTGTGCTTGAAAATGTATAGGGATAGGATAAGGTCTGACCCTAATAGGATTATGGTCAGTTAGAATAATGTCATGTTCAATGACATGAGTTTGTCCAGGGATGTCAGTAAGGACATCCTGAAATGTTTGTAACATAGCCGAAACTTGTCGCTGTTCTCCTAGAGATAAATCAGGAGAGACAGTAACATTTTTCCATGATTCACTAGAATGAAGTGGAATCATCGGAAGCGGAAGATTAACATCCGAAAAACGTATTTCCTCATCCTGTATTACGGACAGTGATGAGTAATGACCATGTTGTACTGGAGAATTGTCTGTTGCTTGGAAAATGGGTTGTAAATAATCCGGACGTTCATGGAATTCAGTAAGCATATTGATGTGGAAGGTTTTATGCTTCCCATCAATATCGACAATATAGTCGACATCGGAAATTTTCGATATTATATCGTACGGACCTTTCCAAGAAATAAGTAGTCTGTTTTCCCTACAAGGTAGTAATACAAATGCTTTGTCACCAGGACAAAGTTGTCGTAAGGTTCTTTTCTTATTGGCAAATTGTCTTGCCTTCTGTTTAGCAAATTCAGAAGAAGAAGTTGCCAATTTGCATGCTTCGATAATCTTTTGTCTCAGCGCGATGACATTTTCGTAAGAAGATTTTGTGTCATCAGTAATATTATCAGCGGTTATGAGATCATGAAGCAAAGACATAGGGCCGCGCGGTCGCTCGCCAAAGACAAGTTCAAATGGAGAAAATCCTGTATGTTTATTGGGGACCTCTATGTAAGCGAAGAGGGCTGCAGGTAAAACCCTGTCCCAATCTTGAGGATGATCCTCAGTTATCTTCCCTAGTAAGTTTTTGAGTGTTCTATTTAGCCGTTCGACCATCCCATTAGACATATGATGATAGATACTACTCAAAGATCTCTCTATCTGCAGAGTCGACATTACTTGAGACATGGTATCCGATATTAGTTGGGTGCCATGGTCTGATAATATTTCTCCGGGAAATCCCAGACGAGAAAATATGAGCCGGAGAGCATCTGCAATATCAGCAGTAGTAATGCTCTTCAGAGGAATAGCCTCTGGCCAACGTGTGCACACATCAACACACGTCAAGATAAACTGATGTCCTCTAGCAGATTTGATCTTAAATGGACCGATGATGTCTATCGCCATTTTCTTAAATGGTCGAATAGGAATGTCTGCAGCCTGAATATGTGCAGCATGGCGTGGACCTTTGGATTTGACTTCTTGACATACTATACAAGATCGACAATAAATCCGTATGTCTTTGTTCACAAAAGGCCAAAAGAAAGTCGCAAGAACTCTTGACTTTGTACGGGAAAAACCCATATGTCCAGCACACTGAGAGTCGTGAGCGTGCTGCAAAATTTTAACTCTCAAATTCTTGGGCACAAGAATCTGAGAATGACTTGACTTAGTGGAGTCTTGCACCATACGTACAAGTACGCCATTCTTCATTGTAATCCAAGATTTACGATTTGTATCTTTATTCGGATCACCTTTTGTTGCAAGAGTGAAGAATTTCTTTAGAGTCGGATCCTCTTCTTGCTGTTTTATAAACGAGTCACGAGAAATTACCAAGGGATCATCTTGGTTATGCACTTCATTATCTTCAGTAGATGAAGTTTGAGGCATATTAAGAGCCTGAGCTCTAGTGACTACAGCATTAGCAGTTTGCATATTTTGTTTTTCCCAAACGGAAATTTGTTGTGGAGTGCATTCTTTGACTCCGTGAATACGACCGATGATAAGATCAGTGATCGGATTCGGCAGAAGACATGCGTGTACATCTCCTGTAAAGAAAGGAGTAGCAATCCTAATGATAGCAGTAGAGTATTTCTCTAAGGTGCCGCCAAATGTTACACATTTGACTACTTTTCCAGTGGCATGAGAAGGATCCACAAGTGACTGCCTAACACCAATTGTGGTGCAACCAGAATAAAAAAGCACTGAGACTGGATTGTCATTTACTAAACCTTTGTGTGAGACAAGAAAACCTCTTCCATCATGCGCGACTGACGCAGGAAGAGCGGGAAGAGGATGGCCACAACTTAAAGTGGACAACGTAGTTGGTTCAAATAATGTTTTGCATTGGGGGCACTGAGATGCTCTCCCAAAATCAAAAGCGGAACATGCCATATTATTAGCGTCATTATTATCTTTAGTCTGTGATAAGGGTGGATTTAAGGCTGTCTTCACTGTTGATAAGGCCACACTGTCTGGCCACTATGGACGTTGCAAGTTTAAGTCCAAGTTCGTGGTAAATCCTTAGCTCTGTCAAAAGACCACCCCTGTCGACACCAGGTAAATATATATAGTTGAAGATGTAAGGTGTCTTATCTGGTTTTTGTTGCTGTTGCTGTGATATTGTAATGAAGTAGTTCACAAAGTTACTGGACAGGAACTATGACATGTGAAATCATAAAAAGGGTGAACTGCTTTGACGTTTCATCATTTATTTGGACGCCACAAATGACAGGTACGTTACATGAGTCATGGACATCACTAGTTCAATATATATACTGAAGCACATTAAAAACGCACCACCTGTATAATCCAGGAACAGAGTGTGAAATGTAAATATAAGTGTTTACAAGTTTACATATTTGGAATCTTTATTCATTTTCCTATGAATCCATGCTGGTCATTAATTTGTACATTTGATTGTTATAAAATTAATTGCATTCTGTGCAGGCAAGGGAGAAAACCAAAAATACAAAAAAAATGCACGTGCGTTATCCTGCTGGAGAAGCTGCAAGTCTGGATAAATTGTGAACGCAGGAGCAACCAGTGCATCCAGAACCTCATCTCGATATGTCACAGCATTAACATTTCCACGGAAGACGTGAAGAGGCAAGCGATGGTTAAAACTGAATCATCCCCAAATGTGAATACTGCCACCTCCAAATCGGTTGACACAGCAATCTGCAAAGCGCTCTCCACACCGTCGCCAAATCCGCATACGTCCATCAGCAAAGGATGTTGAATCTGCTCTCGTCTGTGAACAGGACAGCATTCCACTGCAGTCTAGTCCATCTGACATGTTGCTCTGCCCATTGCAGGCGCTGCTGACGATGTCTGTGAGTCAAGTTTGGCCCAACATAAGGTCGTCTTGCAGTAAGGCCTGTATCTCTGAGTCGTCGTATGACTGTCATTCAAGAGACTTGCCCATGTCTACCCACTATTGCTCTTGCTGTTTGACTTGCCGGGAGAGTACGATTCCTTAGGTAACTCAGCACATTATGACGATCTTGCGCAGGGGTAGTAACTCGTGGTTGGCCACTCCGAAGTCTATCCCGGGCACTGCCAGTGGTTCCGTAACGTTCATTGAGACTGAGACGTACAATAGTGCTGTGGTGGCAATTCATCCGTCTGGCAATGGCCCGCGAGCTCATTCCGGTCTCCAACATACCAATGGCTCGTTGGCGGTCGTTTTCAGATAGTCGTGGCATTTCAAGCACATGTACTGGGTGTTTTGTCTCAACGGCTTTTTTATACCAAATATACTGCCACAACGTGTACACATTTTCAGGGTCATAGCTGTTGTGAATCGTGTTGCACGTGTAACTTTCATCGTTTTCATGTAGTTTGTACACAAACCCGTGGGTTGAATCATGCACTTTCCATTCCAGCAGCCATTCGCTCTCTACCTCTTGGCAAACACGGGGAAAATCCATTCCCACACTTTTGTTTTCCAGCTTCTCGGCATCAGTATATATAATAGTGGTGCGTTTTTAATGTGCTTCAGTATATATATATAGCATACTAAAGTTTCTGCATGGATCTGCATACATTCTCCAAGATTGATACAGATAATCCTAGCTGACGATAGCCTCAGCTTCATCGTATAAATATTCATTAATATCAATACTCCTCTCTGATACTGGAAGATCAGATTGTAGTGGTTTTGTTGGTATTGTATGTTTGTTGTGTACCTAGGGTACTGTATGAGGTCAGTTGTGAAGGCTCCTGAGATAAAAGTTTATGTGAATTACAGAAGGCCCTTCTTACTACCACTACGACCTCAAACAGACCTATTCTACTATCATGAATGTAGCTACGTTAAAAAGTCTAGGGTACTGAAATGTAATGTGTTGTAGTAGAATATACAAACACACACAGATAATTGATAAGTCTAATAATATTAATAAAATTTATAACACACTGAACTAACTCAGACTGTTTTAGTTTAAATATTAAAATTTTTTCTAAATTTATTTGTTCTGAACCAATGTTTTATTTTGATCAGAACATGTGAAATTTTATGGAATTATAAATGGAATCCATAAATATATGGCATAATAAAATGGAATGTGTGTACATAAGTAATTTATAAGACTTGGTTAATATTAATTATATTTTTAATGTCTCTGGGAAACTATTACTGGATATGCTGTTGGGGTGGTGTCATCACTCCCACTCTGTGTTTACTATAAGCTTTGTCCATTAATTTATAGACTGTAGAAATGTTATGTTTCACAAGAATTCAGTCAATTTTTTTATAGGGGAAATATTTGTGGTGGTTTTGTAAAATGGTGAATCTTCAGCAGGCCACGTAGTCACTCATCTTGTCTGACTTTATCCGATGCTGGATTTCCGTGGCCCACTCCTCTCTGTAGCTGGAATACGATGCTAGACTGCACCGACACAAACGTTAGGCGGCACACACATCTGCCTGTATATTCTTGATAAGGTATGTAGCACTACCTCTAGTGCCACAACAGAAACTCACAATTCTGAAACAAAAGTTGTGCGGTGTGTCAGTAATCTACCTACTGCACCACTCTTACACACAGCACAACACAACGACACTACACAGAATGGGTCAGATCTCTCTGACCAACACAGCACATCTTACCCAGTTGTTCTCATATAGTATCAGTTCCCCAAGACTGCATTGCATCTGAGATATGTTCAATAGTTTTCTCTTTCCTTCAATAAGATAGGTAATATGTTCCCACTGATCTCAATATTAGATCCGCCTTCCATAGTCTTCGTTAGGCGTCCATATATTTTTTGTTTGTCTCTAGACCCTGAACTTGGGCTGGGGACCTAGAGCGAACACTTACTTGTCGTAATCTTTTTATATGATATGGCAGTATCAATCACTCAAAATATTTAAAATATACAAGATAAATGCTTTCATTCTTACCAGAATTCAGAATTAAGAACACAGTTAAGGCTAGCAAAACTCAGCTGAGGTGCTGGCTCTATTATGGCGTCCCACTAAATGTATAGAATATCTTCTGGGAAAAACACCACTGTAAATTACTACTGTGTCTTCTGGACAGACTTATGTCAAATGGCAAAAAATGCGCGTCTCCACCCCGCTAATATGATTACATTGGTCCAATCACAGACTTCCCCTCTAACTTTTTTCAAATCTACAACCAAAAGTCAAATTTCAGTCAGATCTCAGTCAAGTATGTATTATTGTCTGTTGGTCCGTCTGTCTCTACTTGGTTTTTCACAAAAACACACTTGTTTCTTAGACCAATTATACGCAAAACCCCTACACAAACCTGCCTCTAAGTTATTTTTAGCCACAATTCTCCACCTTCCCCCTCTCGTACATTACAGCTAGATTTTGCAATTCTGTGCCTCAAGGACGAAGATTTGAAGCTTTTTGTGAAAGTTTGCACAACAGTACTGTCGCTGGTCTGATGTGAACAATACAGTCTTTTGTCAATATCTTCCATGTTATCTGTCCGTCTGTATAAATGAAAGTATATTATTTCCCTGCTTAAGATGGGCTATCATACTAGCTAGGTTTTATATTCATAACTCTATTATTAAGAAAAAACATATTTTTTCTCAAGGTTAGTTTTTTTGAAATTGGTTCTCGAACCTTCTACACGGCGTTTGCCGCTGAATTCAAATAAAACAACCAAGCATCGTAAAACGTCAAAGAAATGACTGTTTCGAATAAGTCAAGGTCTTTTCTGTCCATTTCTTTACATTGTGTTAACTAGTGGCATGAATTTTTTTTCTCTTTATTACCAATTGAGTCTTTTTGCCCGTTAGGTTCAAACACGTGTTCAGTCATATTTTTCCTTTTTATATCTCCGTTTTGTCTGCATGTTTAGCTAGTTAGTTTAAATGGCGGTGGGATATGCGGGCATAGGCGAGCATGTCTCCTAGTATCTTACGCATTATTTTTATCCCTACAATGTTATCTTTATAATTGGAGATATTTTAACGTTGTATCATGGTAAATTCATCACACATCTCCCCACTTGAGAACATGCCATACGGCAAGTTCCAAAACCAGTGATACACATAGATAAAATTACTCCTCACGCCTAATAAACTACTCTAATTTTGATCACAGGGGTGCCGACTGAGAAAATCTGCACCGACATTCAATGACCTCGGGATGTATTCGATAATAAAATTATAAGGTTGTAACAATAATGACCATCTCAACAATCTTGCATTTTCATGCTTAGCCTGAGATAAGAACACTAGGGGCTGATGATCCGTCTGGACCACAAAAGTCCTACCATACAGATAGATTTGGAACTTTTTTATTGCCCAGATTAACGCTAAACATTCTTTTTCGCTTGTGGAATATCCTTGCTCCGCTTTATTCAATTTGCGGCTTGCATAAGCGACTGGGTTCAGTTCCCCATCGGGTGAAGATGACCGTTGCAACAGAGCCGTTCCGAAGCCTACATTACTTGCATCTGTTCTCATCACAAAGTCCTGTGTCAAATCAGGCAATTTGAGAATAGGCTTGCTAGTGAGTTTTTCCTTTAACTCTTGGAAAGCCAATTCACATTGCGCAGTCCAAACTATTTTATCTGAATGTCCCTTGCGAGTCAGATCAGTCAAACGAGCACAAATAGAGTTAACATTTTTTATATATTTTTGGTAAAATCCACATAACGACACGAATGATCGCACGTCTTTTTTTGTTTGTGGTCTAGGTGCTCTCTGCAGTTTTTCCAAGTTCTTGGGGTCAGGGGTCATGTTACCCTGATATACAGTGTGTCCCAAGAATTCCAACTCTTTGCATCCAATACAACATTTTGTTGGCCTAGCAGTTAAGTTCGCCTCCCTAAGCCTATCAAATAACATTTTTAGGGAGTCAATGTGTTCTTCAAATGTCTCTTTGGCGACGAGAATATCATCCATGAAATTCGTGATACATGGGTTATTCAGGGGATCCAACAATTTGCTCATGATCCTTGAAAATACACTCGGAGCATTTTTCAATCCGAATGGTAGCATGTTGAATTCATAATGTCCTTCCGAGGTGCTAAAAGCTAAATAAGGTCTAACTTCAGGCTTCACTGGAATCTGGTAATAGCCTTTGCTAAGATCCACCTTCGAAAAGTATTTTGCCTTGTTTAATCTGGCAAATAACTGTTTTGTGTCTGGTAATCGATCCACTTGTCCTTCTGTGACAGCATTCAGTTTCCTGTAATCTATGCACAGTCTATGTTCCCCAGACGGTTTCCTCAACAAAACTACAGTGGAGCTAAAAGAAGATTCACTGTGTGAAATAATCCCCTCCTTCAACAAATAGTCTATTTCTTCTTTTAATGCCTTCTCCTTCGCGAACGGAATAGAATAGGCTCTCATACAGATTGGGTTTGAGTCTACCAGTTTCATGTCATACTGTAGCAAATTTGTATGTCCTGGTTTATCTGTTAATACATCTGTATGTTCCTCCAGAACCTGTTGAACTCTCTCCCTCTGATTTTTAGTCAGGTGCTTACTGACTTTTACCTGTGCGGCTGTTTCACAAGGATGTAATGGGTATTCATGTGAGGTGAGTGGTTCCTTTTGCATTTGAGTTGCGATAGCCAAGGTCAGTAAGGGGGTGCTTTCCTGGAGTGGTCTGTCCTGATACTTCTTTAAAAGGTTTACATGATAAACTTTCTCCTTCCCCTTTTTGTCAATTTTATAGTTTGTTCTAGACACCTTCTCTAGAACCGTATATGGACCTTGCCATCAAATTTGTAATTTATTCTGGCTGCCGGGTAGTAGAAGAAGAACCTTCTCTCCCACAGCTAGTTCTCTGTCCTTTGCCTTTCTATTAAAATATGCTGCATGTTTCTTCCT
Organism: Oreohelix idahoensis; assembly: GCA_024509875.1. Taxonomy (NCBI): domain Eukaryota; kingdom Metazoa; phylum Mollusca; class Gastropoda; order Stylommatophora; family Oreohelicidae; genus Oreohelix; species Oreohelix idahoensis. Next base: position 63,214 of record JAMPIV010012499.1, read on the forward strand.
GGCTTGTCTCAAATTATCATTTGCCAGTTTCCATCCAGCTTTCAGACGAGTGGTCAGTTCGTTCACATATTGATACGATGAGGTAACAGTCTCTTCTGCCTTCTCATCTGTCCAGGTCCTTAATAAAGCTTCCAATGGACCTTTTATTGGCCTCTCAAATAGCAGAGTTGCGGGAGCCATCCCGGTTGAACTATGTGGTACCTCCCGATACGTAAACAACGCGGCGGGCAGAATTGATCCCACAGATCCTGTTTTTCGTGTGCCAGCTTCCTCAGGATAGAAATGAGAGTCCCATTGAACCTGTTATATCTTATAAAACACATCACAAGTCTGTCACCGCTTCCTGCTCTTATGAATATATTTTAAAAATTCCAACGAGCAGCGTACTCTTTCGTTAAGGTCACATGCCTTGTCCAATCGGACTAAGCCTATCTTTAGTTTTGAATTAACTTTAAAAAAAAATCTCACACTACTATGTGTTACTATCAACAACTAGATTCGTATATCTAAGTTAGCCAATCATACCTCGGCTTCCTTCAAAATCAAGCCAATCCCCTACTTCGTATTATTTTAGCCTTCTTTAACCTACGTGTTTTCAAAAAAAAATCATGCCATTCCATCCAAGCAGATATGACTCGACATGACAGTATCTCTGTTCTCGATATGTTTTATTACCAATATTTAATTATCTAATGGACTATTTAAACCACCAATTACATATTCTTTGTCCACAAGTCTTCAGAAACCCGAATATACAATTATCATGAGACTAAATGGCTTCTTTAAAAATACTGTCTTTTTTCGATCTTAGTTGTTTATTTTTAACTATCATTTGTCCGCATCTTTTTAACTGTACTATCAGTATAAAGTCAGGAATCAGATGTAAAACAGTGGAATGTCATGTTTCCTAATAAGAATTAAACCTGTTTTCGAAACCTAATATCGTGTCGTTAGTTTTTTCATCACTGTTTATTTGAAAATCAGGCCATGCAAACGGCGTGCGAGATGGCTTACACAGCGACACACAGCGAGCGGCATACTGCATGCGTCCCTCAGTGCATCTCTCTCTCTCTCTTAGTTCGTCCGTCTGTCTTTCTAAGTTAACCTTGGGCGTGTAATTACACTAATGTTTGTTTTAGTATCTAGGTCATTGAGAAAATACAGTACATATTTTATAGGGGGTGTGGCGATACAATTATTTGAAGAATGCGGCAGGGAAAGCAGAGATTTTGCGTTCAGCCCTTCCGGCGTAATTAATCTCAGGCTTTTGCGCTATTGGGAAAGCACTGGTCTTGCTCCATTCTTCTTTCTTTCTTATATTTTCTTTCTGCTTTACATTTGTGTTCTAATTTATATATGGGTCATAGAATTTTTCACCACAACATCGAACAACATAATTAAAGGTATTTTGTGGCTCTTACATTATAAAACTTAATTATTAAAATTCTCCATTATTTCGTTATGGGTTACGCCCAAAGAGATCTGTCAAATAGAAACGACTCGTATATCTTGGCCACTACTTGGGATGGATGTAATGAGTGTCAAAACAAAAATATCACTGAAAGCACATGGCAATGTACGACGTTTCTGTATATTCCCGAACAGTGGCGGTCTGTTTTTTTTCTGTTTCAAACGTTACTGAAATTCAAACCAAGACACTTATCTTTGTAACCAATGGTTGAATTAGTTTTGTACGTCATCGCTGACGTCATAAAAAGGCGTAGGTTGTTGTGTAGTCTGTGACACTATAGCTGTTTATTGCTGTGACACAATGTATGTATATTACTGTGACACCGGTGACACAATAGCTGTGTAGTACTGTCAAATCTGCGACACAATGGTTGTATATTAATGTGACATCCATGACGCAATGGATGAATATCACTATGAGCTCCGTGACAAAATAGATGTATAATAGTATGACATACGTGTCAAAATAGATGTATGTAACACAATAGCTGTATATTACTATGACATCCATGACACAATAGCTGTTTATTACAATGACATCAGTGACGACAGAATAACCAGACGATGTTGAGTAATTTGTCAAATAACGACTACAGAATCTTACAATTATGTCTTCTGTGACACAATAACTTTAGGACGTTTCATTTTCTTAGACATAAAACCTCTAGGGTTACGCCTAATCTGTGGTCGGTGGCATAACTATTTATATGACTGTGATAGAATAGTTACAGGATAATGTTTATTCTGTGTCATTAAAAACTAAATTATCTTTATTAATCTGTGTCACGGTTACTATAGGATATTGGGCCGTCAATGACATAATTATTTCAGGTTGTTTTGTAATCTGTGACACAGTAACTACAGGATGAGTAATTTATAACATAATAACTCTATATCTTTTAGTTTTCATTGGTATAGCTGTATCTGATTGAGTTGTCTTTGATTTAATGACTGTAAATAATTGACACTTTTTGTGAACCATATAACGAATTACTGAATAATCCACTTTTATTTCATTCAGTAGAATGTATTGACAATTTACTTTCTACTTTCCGGGACGTCAGGTAACAATAAATAAATAAAGTGGTTCCTGAAACCTGTTTTTGCCTTCACTTGTTACATTCAGTTGACTCCAGTTTAACATTAGCGCTATATATATATCACTTTCATACTTAACACATGAACAGCAAACTTATGAACTCATTGACATGTAATTTACTTTCTGTGTTCGTTGCATAACCGGATACTGACGTTGTGAACTCTTACCAATTTTCTACAACCATCGCATCGCTTTTTCTCTCATACTGAAACGCAAGATAGTTTTGTATGTAGTATAAGGGGACATAATTTTTTACTTCTAAGCGACACTATATGTCTGGACAAAGTGAATTTGACTCTCAGTCATTAAGTTTTTATTTTTTAACATTTTCCGAAATATTTTTTCTGTAACAAAGAAACAGTGTAAAACTTTTTGTTTTTTATAGAGAACAATTCAACAGTGTGTCATTATTACAGGAATACGCAATTATATTTTCTAAACAATAACTAAATATATACTGAGTTTAAATCTATTGCAGTAAATATGTAAAACACGGGATCTTTTATTGTTAAATGTTTAATCAATTGTTAAATGATTTATTTAACTTGAAATTAATGTAGAGAAAACTGTGTACAACCTGTTTAGTCTAAACAAGAGAGTTAATGAGAAAAACATTGAGGTCTGGATGAACAGAGAAAAACTAGCAAACGAAGAATTCCCGAGATATCTTGGAGTCGAGCTTGACCGTAGACTTACCATCAAACCTCACATGGACAAGCTGATTGAGAAAGCATCCACAAGACTTAGACTCATCAAGCACCTTTCATCCTATGGGTGGGGAGCAGGCCAGCTCTCATTGCGCCAGCTCTATACTGGATATGTCCGCTCAGTCATTGACTACTCGCTCCCCCTCCAAACTATTGCAAGCAAAAGCCTCCTACAAAACTTAGATGGCAAGAACTATATTATGGGTGTGGCGTGTATAGATGACAAACAACGATAGGGGTACGAAATAACACGACTTCACTTGTACAGTTCCATTAAATTTTTTCGCATGATTCCGCAAGTCCTGAATATCAATTACATTGTCAAGCACACAGACATAATTCTCAGGCTAAAATTGCATGTAAGGAAATAACTAGCTACACTATTCACAGGCTGGCTCCACTGACGAACAAAGACAGTATATAAAAAAAGTTCTTATATGCGGCAATAGACCCCTCGCACCTGTAAAACACCATCCAGGTGTAAACCACTTATTCAAGCGATTGGCGGCATTGCACATCGCCATATATATTCTCTAAGAATTTCTGTCAGGAGGAACAATCAGCTTCGCCTTACTCCATAATAGCTCCAAGGCGGGACTAACGTATCGCCTCGACGGGTTATCAACGAACATTAGCAAGGTTCCTCCAGGAAAATTCCTAAGCGGGAAACGCGCCGCACATAACATAACCACCATATCTACTTCATGAACACTAACAAAGTTCCTCCAGGATCACCATATCTACTTCATGAACACTAACAAAGTTCCTCCAGGACCACCATATCTACTTCATGAACACTAACAAAGTTCCTCCAGGACCACCATATCTACTTCATGAACACTAACAAAGTTCCTCCAGGACCACCATATCTACTTCATGAACACTAACAAAGTTCCTCCAGGACCACCATATCTACTTCATGAACACTAACAAAGTTCCTCCAGGACCACCATATCTACTTCATGAACACTAACAAAGTTCCTCCAGGACCACCATATCTACTTCATGAACACTAACAAAGTTCCTCCAGGACCACCATATCTACTTCATGAACACTAACAAAGTTCCTCCAGGACCACCATATCTATTTCATGAACACTAACAAAGTTCCTCCAGGAACATTCTAGGCGGGAAACGCATCACCTATACAACAATAGGTATCACCTATAACATCATCACTATATCAATCACAACTGTGGTTTCAAACTGTCACACAATAGGAGCACACAGCTCAACCACAAATCACAGACTGCCCTATCCTCATTCGGGTACACTCTCAGCCACCCAGACATTGTTCACCAAACACGCTTTCTCCATGCGCATGCACAAATCACAACATGCTGACACGAAGTCACACATAAACTCAATCACTGAGTTAAACTTAAACAAATATTGACAACCTCAGTGACCATTACTTCCACTAACTCCATCATCCACCTACATGAAATCGTTCTGTGACATTAGACATAGTCCAAAACCACGCTCTACGGTTTATAAGTGGTACCATGAAGACAACGCCGAACGATGCATGTGAAATCAACACCAATATTAAACCGTTAAACTGAAGAAGATAACGCTCAGCTCTGGAAACATACGAAATTTATCTGAGAATGGACACAAAGGAGGAGAATAGGACAATGATAGAGCAGTGGCACCAAAAACACAGAATACAAAAGACATCTTTTCTTATAAATGCAAAAGATGCTAGTATCAAACACCACATACCAGCAGTTAGAAAGCCAATGGCAGCTATCAATAATGAACCATCTTGTTGGTAGGCATCTACACCAACATTAAGAACTGAACTCTCTGACTCCTCAACAGACAATAACACCATAGCATCACTACTAAAAACCATCGCCTTAGAAACTATAGACTCATATCCACAAGATATCATCCAATGTCTACACAGATGGATCTGCATTTGAAGCTACCACCAACGCTGGATATGGCGCAGTGATAAAATACCCCAACCTGCACCCAGAAGACCACCCTTGCATCTTTGGCCCATACAGAGAACTTTGCTCCAGCTATTGTCGTAGGTTTTCGATAGGGGGATTGAGACTTGGGTTGGTCCCTTCTGAATAGATTAGAATAAGTGATAGTCACAGTGAGAAGTAGTAATAGCAATAGATTTCCACGAGTGAGATGGTAGAAATGCGATAGAGGCTGTCTCTGAAATCGAGAAATCTTCTCTCTTTCACCTATCTTCTACGACAGATTTAGATTGAGTCAGACAGTCTACACACATATATATGAAATATATATATATATATATATATCCACTCACATACATACACACATAAGACGACAGTTAGACGTACAGACGTGAGAAAAACTATGACAATAATTATATAAATAGTATATATATATTATATATATATATATATATATATATATATATATATATATATATATATATATATATATATATATATATAGTTAGCAATACCTTGCATAAAGAAATTTTATGACAGCAAAAATGAATGGGTGTCAAAATACCACCATAAAAAAAGATCGCTCAGTCCTGCATTCACTCTATTTATTCCACTGTGTAGACGTGCATATTTTTTTTTATACTCACAGCTTTGGTAGCCACTTCGGGAACAAAAAAAACAATAATTTTTTGGACTTGCCCATACAGAATATCCAATGGTAATCTTGGCCAAGAAAACCCCAGGTCCAAAAAGACGGGTTGAATTCACTACTTCCGGGACCGTTCTCTTGGGAATACTATTGTTTTGGATGTCTGTTTAAGTCACACACAAAAATGGTCCAGGCACGAGCGTTTATAGCGAGCACAGTGTCAGCATCTTAGATTTCAAACGAATGAGGAATGTCAGGTCGGCACCTTCTCTCAGTATAGGAATTTAGTTGGTCACCCCACCACTTGTCAACAGTGTCGGGAAAGTTACTGATTGAAATATGTTATTTGCCACAAAAGCTGAAAATGACTAGAGTGTTCTCAGGAAGAATCAAATCAGGCTCGATGACCCGTTACTTCTTTGAAATCTTAAAATGTTTGTAAAAGTTATACATCAAAGCTTTAAGGTAAGAAGGTTTGTTGTTTTCTTCCCAGATTTATCTCTTTACTCAAACGCTGGCAAATTTTGGGTACCACAGTTTCACTATATAAAAATGGAAAGAACACATATCAAATACTTATACATACTATGTACTCGGATATAACTGATAATTTTAAATTGCAAGCGTAGTGCTTGACTTATCATTTAAATTCCCGTGACGTAAGTTATATTCACAAAAATCGCTCATCATGAATTAGAAATACAACGTATTCCGTCAACACTCAATGATGAACAGTTATAAGTTAGTGTTAATAAAAATATTCTCGTCTGAGTATTTGCTTCTTCTTCTTCTTCTTCCGTCCTTAGCCAAAGACTGACCAAGCATTTGCAGTTAAGTTAAATTCCTTTATTTAGCTACAATGAGTTTAAAGCTAGAAATTATAATATATTCCGCTTTCCACTGTAACTCGTCGACTAGAGAATATAGCAGACTTAATAATTTAACTCTCTCTGCACAAATCTCACTAGCAAAACGAAATAAGCGATTAAACACTTTAACACTCACAATCTTGACTGCGAAGTTACTGAGTGAAAATGAAATCTAACTCCCCCTAGTATATATGAAACACCAGACAAAGATGTACACTATTTCCATAACTACGCAATAGCCTCCCCTTTCCTTAACACCTTATGTTTAACACCTAAACGCATGCCGTAACTGCCAACTAGTGACCGAGAGGGCGCGTGTCAGTTTCGAATCTCAGACAACTCGTCTCCAGTGCAGAAGCAGTTTTTCACACCTCCCCGAGAAACTCATCCTGAGAACCACAACTGACACTTTGCTTTCTCGCACCTTACGCCAACTCTGGCCGTGGAGCGTGAGTGTCATATCACCTGACACTGAGAATCTACCTTGGAAACTACATGTCAGATGCAAACTACCAGACAAATGTCTCCTCATCATGTCTGATGGAGTGAATTCTCACACTTCAGGCCCAGAAACACTGTCCCAGGGGAAACTGTAGACAGCTGTCTGCTCCCCTGTCTGACGGAATGCATTCTGACACTCTGCGTCTCGTGTAGGGGCTGATACGTTACGTCATAAGTTACTCATTTAATCCGCACTGAAATGCGTTTCTAAATGAGAAACGAAACCGGCGAAAGTGAGAATGGAGAAAAAAAATATTTTTCGCAAACGAATGAATGCGAAAAATACAGGAAAAAGGTAAAGAGAGATAATAAAATAGAGGATACGGGTGAAAGGAAAAAGAAGAGGATATAGGCAATTCAATGATCATAAAACCTATGTGACAGCTATGAAGCAGAAATAACAGCACTAGAAAAAGCATTGTGCCGGATAATCTCAGACTTCAAAAGTGGCATCACTCCACCCGAGGACATCGTTATATTCTCAGACTCAAAATCAGCACCTCAAGCCCTAGAAAGCAAAATGTCTCCTAATGTTAATAACATTTGCATATTAATTGACCAGCAGTTCACTTCCTACGGCGTCGAAGTTACACTCCAGCATGTCGGAGTCCCAGGAAATGAAATTGCCGATAAACTATCCAAAAGTGGAGCAGCACTGCCCCAGTTCCCATCAAGTACCACACTGCAAACCTGCCAACAGATCCTGAGAAACAATTATAGGCAAGAATGGCTACACCAGTTTGCTACCTCCAAGACAGGCGTCCTTTCTTCAAACATCAAGCGAAACTAAACACTCAAGATCCAGTTTAACAATTGAAAAGAAGAGATCAGAGTCTACTCTTCCAGCTGAGAACAGGCCAACCCCCGTCAATAAACATTTAAATAGAATAGACCAACTACATGAACTACACTGTAGGCACTGCCACCACCATGATGAATCAGTTGAACACCAACTGTTACAGTGCCCAAGACTAACTGACCTGCGACACCAGCTACTCCCATCGCACCCAACAATCCACAATACACTCTACACATCATCACAACAACTGAGGAAGACTTGTACCTTTATCAGAGGGGCAATGTACTGTGAAGAACTACCTGCTCACAGCTAAAGGGATTATATCATCATCATAATCATCATCATTGTTAAATTGTATTTTTGACTGGCACATAGTGCTGCCTAAACTGAAGTTGTGATAGACGTGTCTGACTTGTACCATTGTGGTCCCCGACTATGACCATAAATCTCTACCATCTTCTCCACCACACACTATTACATGAGGTGACAGGAATGTCATATTACACGCTTCAAATTAAAACATATCGAGAATAAAACAAAAATAACAATCTTCAACTCACATATTAAGTTTCCCTGTATGGTTCTGCCACATAGATAATCGGGAAACGTAGGAGAAAAACCACACTTTACTGTACGCTCGCTATTTGTCGCCATCTCGAGATAGATAAGTAGCTCAATTCTCTTTACTGCGTTGCATCAAAAGCCAAACTAAAGCTGAATCCCTAACTGTTATCCTATTTACAGTTGTTTTCTTTAACTTTACTCTTGTTGGATAATGTTGTAAATTAGCAACTACAAACACGACACCAAAACGAAGAACGTACATTATACTCTACTTGAACTCTACATATCATTGTACTAATTTCTTTGTGTCAATTTAGTCTCATGACCATTGTTTTGCGATTAGTTTCTGCTCTAGCCGATGTTTGACATAGCTGTTATGGGAAGGGACTTGTAAACCTCACATTGTTTTGCGTCACGCAGGAATGTTACATGAGAGAGTAGTGAGAATATACCCTACCAAAATATACGCATATTGCATGCTATTGGCTTGACATTTGAGATGTACAAATACAACATCTCTTATTGGAGCCTTGTCATTTAGTAGCAATCTAGATGTGGGCCGAATGTTGCCATTTTATCTAGCGCCAGTTCAGTTTACGGCACTGTGAAATTCAACTCTTCAAGAAGACAGCCAGAGAAGCCAGAATAAGGAATATGATCTGGATTCCACTTTAAACGACCGGACAACTGTTTGAGCATCTTGTGAATGTATATCCCAGGAAAAATCTACCTTCATTAATATGGAAAGCCCGGAATCCTGGGAACCTGAACACTAAGTCATTGTGGAAGTCTATTGTAAAATAACACCCGTAAGAGGCATCTTAATCAAGTTACCGAAACTATTTTACTGAGCCAGAAGTCTGAAGTGCAAGCGAATTTGGGTCGGTGGTACCAATTGGTGGTGCTATCTGTGGAACAAGTGAGTGGTATAAGCGGCCTGCAGTCAAAGCTAGACAGCTACAGCAGACGGGTCTTAACAGACGCTGGACCATCTTTGCAATTGCCCCACGCTACTGCATTTGAAGTGTTGCGTCCACCAGACTTGACCAGTCCATAACCTGCAAATAACAAGCCTCGGCTGTGTAGTGAATTTCTAAATACAATAGCTAAATTAGTATATAACAATATAGGGCATAAAGGCAAAGATAAGAAAGTACAAAGGAAGTTCTGCTAGAACGGGTGCTTGTCGCCTGCGCCTTCAGCTTATTGTTTGCTAACGAATAGCCGAACGAAACGGTACCCTATTTTTCAAATTCGTCCTTGACATAAACACCCACTTTTTCCTAGTTCTAAGAAACATTTCCCTAAAATGCATTGTGGAACGAGGAGCGGGCAAGGATAGATGAAATGCTAATTCGTTTCGCATTGATTTTAAACTAAAAGCCAACCCTAGCACAGGGGAAAGCCTTGCCTTAGGGGTTTCCCCAAATACAATGAAAAAAGTTAGAATTGTGGACATCACGTCATGTAAACACGTTTAGCTCTTATTATGAATGACCTAAACTCTCGTAATTAGCTTGAAAGTACATGAGAAAAGAATTGAACAGGAGGTAGTTAAAATCAACAACCAACATGGAAAAAATTATAGAATTTTGAACTAAGCCACATAGCCCCTTAAAAACCGTATATTCGTGTACCTGAAGACTTGCTGACCAAGAATATGGTGTTAGTTTTATAAATAGTCCCTTAACTAATCACATAATGATAAAACAATACATAGAGATCAGGGATACTGTCAGGTCCAGTCATATCTGCTTAGATTGGATCGCATATTTTTTGGAAAAAAAAGTAGGTGACAGATAGGCTAACATAGTACAGCGAATCCGATTGGGTGGCATTTGAAGGGAGACGAAATATTATTGGCTGACCTTTGAATAAACATGAATAACCTAGAAACGTAGGAAAAGTTTGAATGATATTTTTGAAAAGACTGTTTACACTGTAAAATTAATAGAGATTGGCTAACTGAATCGATATTGTCAGAATAAGCGTTGGGGAGGAAGCCATTTCTAAGAAAATTTTCAACAGTGATAGATGAGATCAGGCTGTGATTTAAAATACAAGTTATAAGCAGCCTGGGCAATAAAACAGATCGAAACTGCGTCAGTCATCGTCTCTGTGTATATTTCATTGAAAATTGTGGTAAGCTTGACATTTATTAACCTGTATTTTATATAAAAATTGAATGTGAAATAATAATATATGTCTGGACATGAGTGGGTCTATAGCGAACCTGAGGCAAAGCCTAAAGATTGATCCACCATGTGATAGACTGTCAGAGAGGTGTAAAACTACAAGAATAGGTATGATTGTCATAAAGGAGCATAACACCTATCCTATTCTATGGAAGAGATTACAGCTGGAATTGCAGTGGCGTTGTAACTATTAGGGGAGAGGAATACTGGTGTACATTGTCACATCAAAAGAAAATGGTGGCATAAGTTTGTTGTTGCTGCTAAAAACTTGTCGCAACTTGTTCTGACCATGCATTCTCACTATAGTTAATTTTTTAATGCATGGGAAGGAACTCATGGAATTGTAGTCACTTTTATTTCTACAGTCGTCTAATCTTGATAGCTATCGTCAAGAAGTTGTCTTATCTTGATAGCTAGGGTTGCCGATAGTTGTGTGAACGGTTTGGAGTCATGTCCATTTATGGAGCGCTCAGATCGCCAGTTCTTTGAAAACAGTTGGCAATCGCAATGTTTCAAGATTCATTTCCTTTTAAGGTAAAAGGTCTTTAGTCGAACATCGTAGAACATTCTTCGTTTCGTAAATTAGGCTGAGTTGTATTCGATTCGCGTGTTCTGCGCATGTCTCTTTTTGTGGCGTTGTTTAAACGATTTCCGCCCAGGTCAGTCTGAGCAGAGAAGCTGATAAGGCGAGACGTAGCTATGTGCTAGTCTTCGCTTAGATTATTCAGGAAGGAGTCCTCATGATTGTTGTTCCTTTTTTGAGATGATATATCTCCATGTTATTCCTAATGCCTGGAGGCATATGTGATTATGTGATTTAATTCCTGATGAACAGGTAAATGAATCCTTTTTTGCTAAGTGACTTTATCGCCATCTTGTGATGTTGACTTTCGCTTAGCCTGCCTTATGATCCACTTATATTGTCACGCATCGATTGATGCCTGTCCTACGGACTACTTGCTTCCTGAACTTTGTTGATGGATCTAGGTTTGATACCTTTGCTGTATAAGGAACATAGAGAACAATAATGTGACGCTCGAAAGACATGCCTGTCTTGTTGAGGTCAAAAATAGGAGACCAGATTTAATCTCCTAGTTGATATCTACTAGCTCTTATGGAAAGGGGAAGTTTACTGCCTGACTACATGAACAGCGGTTTACGATATCTAGAAAAGGCACATAATGTACATTATTATTATGCTGTTTGCTGTGCCTGTTGAGTCGACTACTTCGATGATACAATGACTGTTGTGAAAATACCTGTGATGTTTTCTGCATAACGATGTCCATGCATTTTGTCATTGTGGCGTACAATATATATTGCCAAAAACCCATCACTGCTGTTTAAAGCTTTATTGACTTTTCACATCGTGAGTTAACGTGACGTCATTGTGTGGATGGCCTTGTTCGTAATGCTCACTGTTTGTATACACATCTACATCACACTTAAACCAGACTACAGACACCAAGTTACTACGCCTCATCATCCCTGGTGTCTGAGGGTGGCACACTACTCTGCAAAGGCCAGTATCATAGTACCTTTGGGAAGCAGATGAATTACAACACCCTCAACGTTGTGTGGCACATGTGACTTCATCCACAGAACATTTATACACACATCATATAATGCTACTCAACATTTGTATAAGGATATGATCCTTTTGTTTGTTTGTAATGTACATGTCCTTAACTGTGGACTATTAGTGTATGCTAGATATTACGAAGGATGCATACCTTCACATTTCAGAGGTCCTGGGTACTGACGTTAATGTGGTACTAAACGCTTGAAAACTGATTGATTCAGGATTCTGCCTGTTTACTGAGAGCCTATGCTAGTGGCCATTGCCTATCAAACAGGGAACAGATTGTCAAGCGAGCAGAGGAAAGGTTCAACCTATATTCTACGGCCAAGATAAGTTCTCGTTCGGCACCTGAAAGCTCAACTACAGAACTTTAAAACAACGACCTAATGACAGTGAAAAAAACTGGGACAATTATTTGATAGTTCACAAGTGACAAAATAGAAACAAACATTTCCAAAAGGACATGATTTAAAACAACCCCCTAGTAGTACTACCAGTATTACCTTAAAGTAAGAGAACACTAAATACTTATATTAGAAAAATATTATATATATGGATAAAGGATCTATTGTGCTATTTGACTGATGTAATTGATTATTATGATTTCACTTTTAAATTGTCAGTCCTGATTACAAAAAAATTTGAATCAGGATAATAAAACTGTAAAAATCTTATTTACACAAAATTCAACCACAGTCTTAAATAAGATAGCCTTTTAAAGTGTCGTTTGTATGTTATTGTGGTAGTACTGTGTGCTGTTGTGAATAATAAACTATTTGTTTGCATGTTTGTTAATTATTGTGCATCGCACTCTACATTCATAACCCTAGACACAACACGAAGTCATTTAATATACTAATATAAATACATTTTGAATGAGATAAAAGGGGTGGTAGCGGAAAGGCACCCTGAAAAGTTCACAATACTATTGAGTAAATTCAGGGACCTTCATAGCTAATCTCATTTATTATAATAATAACACCTACAACAATTCATAACATCAAAATCCACCACAGGCTGGAGCAGAAACCAACTGAAATTTTAGAGGCAGCTAAGTACCCATCCAAAGCTGCCTAGTGAACTCTCTAATAAAGAATGTTTTCTAATCAGACCATCACGTGATGACATTTTAAACACGTTATCTAATTCACCCCACCGTTATTTATTTTACAATTGTTAACAATAATTGACTTAAATTTTGTTATCTGTAAATATACACATTTATAGTTGATTTAATCATCATTTTGAGTGAACTGCACCCGTATGTCCCAGTCATTTAAATACTTATAACTGAGCTGTTAAAGTAATATTTTACTGAGTTAAACCAGTTGGAGGCTGATCAGAACGAGCAAAGTCCTAACTCATAGAAGGTCAGACAAGATAAAAAGTTTACACGGCCTGAATCCTATCAGCCGTAGTACTTGATTTCTTTAAATTCCTATCAGGCTCCCTAGAACTGAAGCACCATTCTTCAGTTCACGTCTCTGCCAAGAGTAATCTTGAGCGAACGGTAGACACCTTTCAAGACCCTCAGTAGATACTCTGAATTGTGGCCCCTGTTGGACTATCACTGCAATATGGAAAATAGTCTTAAGCTGATTACTGCTTTCTTTGAAAATTGTCAAGTGGACGTCTGAAAGTGTACGAAGATGACGTCATCATTTTCACACTGAGAATAGATCATTACAGGCTCAAATATAATCAGATCAACAAATATAATCAGATCAACAACTATAATCAGATCAACAAAGTAAAATCCAGAAAGACAGATGTGTTCACGTGGGGAGGACAAACAACCAATAGAATGTATCTTCTAACTGTATTGTCTCCACGAGAGCAGCTAAGTGGCAGCACAACCTTCTCCACCCAGGTTAGATAAACTGAATGTTGGCGAGACAAGTATGAGACGGACTATCAACTTTATAAGATAAACTGAATGTTGGTGAGACAAGCATGAGACGGACTATCAACTTGAAATGAGAGATTTACGTGATTACACGAGAGCGAACTAAGAAGGAAATACATAAACTGAAATCTGCAATTAAGGGGCTGGACTACAGTGAAAACTAACTTTTGTTCTAATAACATTTTCAAACTTTTTATGTGCTCAATAGACACAGTGTATGTCCATGAACCAAATTCTACAGTTTATTTTGTTAAAAAGCATGTGGTTATTATGGTAACAAAAAAAAACATCCGCCATTTTGGATTTTCACAAATTTTCAAGAGCTAAACACTTATGTTTCCCATTGACCAAACTTTACCACATTGCACACACATGTTGTGACTGACAATTAAAACAATTTGTCAGGGGATTTTTTTGATAAGTTTAACATTCTATTTTTAATGGTTTTTAAAAAAAATACACTATATTTGTATGAAAAACAATGAAAAAAAAATATTAAAAAATTATATCAAAGCAAATTACCAAAATATCAAAAAAAGCTCCTGTCAATTTAAAGGTATATATGCATCCTACATGCATGCCAAATTTTAGACTGATCTATTAGATAGTTTGTAAAAAATAACATTTTCTGTTAATAAAATGTTAGTTTTGAGAAAAATGCATTTTAGTCACCGAATGACTTGTCTTGTCCAATATACTCCATTCTGGGAGGCTGAATGTGTTTAAAATTGTCCAGCACTATATGCTGCACCTCCTTCAGCTTCCTGCAGCTCCTCCTCTTGCCGTTATCTTGCCTAATTTTTCTTCTTTCCTTCTACATGGTAACCAAAAAAAAAAACAACCGCCATATTGGGTTTTTCACCAATTTTCAAGACCAAAAATCTTATGTTTACCATTGACCAAACTTTATCAAATTGCACACACATGCTGTGACTGACAATTAAAACAATTTATCATAGGCTTTTTTTGATAAGTTTAAAATTCTATTTTTAATGATTTAAAAAAAAAAAATACACTATATCTGTATGAAAAACAATGAAAAAAAAATATTTAAAAAAATATATCAAAGCAAATTACCAAAATATCAAAAAGGCCCTTGTCAATTTAAAGGTATATATGTGTCCTACATGCATGCCAAATTTCAGATTGTTCTATTAGATAGTTTGTAAAAAATAACATTTTTTGTTAATAAAATGTTAGTTTTGAGAAAAATGCATTTTAGTCACCGAGTGACTTGTCTTGTCCAATATACTCCATTCTGGGGGGCTGAATGTGTTTAAATTTGTCCAGCACTATATGCTGCACCTCCTTCAGCTTCCTGCAGCTCCTCCTCTCGCCTTTGTCTTGCCTAATTTTTTCTTCTGTCCTTCTACCATGGTAACCAAAAAAACAACCGCTATATTGGGTTTTTCACCAATTTTCAAGAGCAAAAATCTTGTATCCCATTGACCAAACTTTATCAAATTGCACCGACATGTTGTGACTGACAATTAAAACAATTTTACTCATGATTATTTTGATAAGTTTAAAATTCTATTTTTAATGATTTAAAAAAAAAAAAAACTATATTTGTATGAAAAAATATTTTTAAAAATATTTTTTAAAAATTTATAAAAGAAAATTACCAAAATATCAAAAATGCAGATGTGTTACTTTAAAGATATAAATGTGTACTACTCATGATTATTTTGATAAGTTTAAAATTCTATTTTTAATAATTTAAAATAAAAATATTTGTGTGAAAAAATATTTTTAAAAATACTTTTTTAAAATTTATAAAAGAAAATTACCAAAATATCAAAAATGCAGATGTGTTACTTTAAAGATATAGATGTGTACTACATGCATGCCAAATTTGAGACTCCTCTGTTAGATAGTTTTAGAGAGAAATCGTGCATTTTCGGCACAAATTTGAAAATCATAGCATGGGGGTAGTGCCGACAATATGCTTTTTGATACATCAAATGCATTTTTTATGTTATAAAACCTTGCTCAATCGATTCCTCGATGATTATTTAATAAAATAAGCTCAAAAGTAAAAAATCGATATTTTGTACGTAAAATCCAGTTTTCATTGTAGTGGAGCCCTGAGGGGAAGTAATAATTATTTACCATGGGCAGCAATGTACATAAGAACGTAAAAACATATTGTTTGCTTTATTTTTATGTTTTTGTTAGTTGAAAAAGGAGTTTTAAATTTTGTATAAACAATATAATAAGAAAACAATCAGTTTTATTTTTGTAAACAAATATTTTTTAAATTTTTTTGTTTAGCTTAAAATGCATAAATATATATTTATATATATTACATTAATTTCCATAACGTACCCCAGTTAGGAGTAACAATCATTTATATAATTGTGTTTCTATTAATGGGCACAATGACAACATGTTAATAAGTTGTATTTTTGACCGGAAATAAATTCCGCCAGAATTAATTACAGTGGTACACACAAAATAGAAGTCTCATCGTGTGTCACCGTGAATCCCTGTCATTTACTTCTACACTCTATCACTCCTGTGGCGAGATGGGTAATTTAGAGATGAACAATAGATCAAGACAAAGTATTAGTGATCTATGGAAATACCCCAGTTTCAGAAATGAGCACTGGAGTGTGGATGGCACAATCAATATGCCGTAACCTGCCCTGCCACATAACATACTAATTGGCGCCGTGACCTGCGCACAAGTAACTGCCCTGCACAGTAAGACATTTACATGATTATCACCACATCAATTTAGCGACATTTAGTACCGGTCAAAAATATATAGTTCATATTGGGTGTAACGAGTTCTGTAGAAAGTATAAAAATTATATTTGTATTTATTTTACAGCAGTAGTGTCCAGTGTGTAATTTAATATTGGTTAGGAAATTATACATTCTTTTACTAAATGTCAAGACACAAGTACACATAATAGTGCAAGTAGGAAAAAAAATATTATTCCATTTATATAGTTTGTTAATAAATTGCAAATATTCTAAACACGTAAAGTTTTGGGCATTAAACATTTATTTGTTTTATTCTATGTTTTATTCTGTCTCCTGGTATTGACAATGAATTGGTTTCCCCAAATTATTCCCCTTATTTTTAATTGTAACAATTCTGTAATTCGTATTGTTTGAAGTATGACCCTAGCAGATTTCTGAAATATGTTTTTACGCCAAATAAGATCTACTTTAACGAGCAAACTAGACATGTTTTAAAATTAATGTGCAGACACAAAGTAAGAGCCAATGCATTTCCCAATACCATGATCCCAATGCCTTTTAGAGACCGAGAGAGGCCCGGGCCAGTTACCTTTGAGGGCACCGCTAGATTTAAAAAAATGCCAAACAAGAGTTATAAAAACTGTTATGATTTAAACAATAAGATTTGCATAAATATAAGTTTTAAAAGTGTAACACACAAGAAACAGTTATAGAACACACAAAAAACAGTTATAGAACACACAAGAAACAGTTATACAACACAGCAGAAAAAGATGGAATAGTTAATACACAAAGTGGACACGTTTAATACTCATGACATTACAATGCATTAGGTTAACAAAACTGAATATCAGCATATATAACTAATCAGCTACATGCCGCTCTAATACAATTTTTTTTTTAAATGTCATTTAAAAAAAAAAAACAACAACAACCTTTCTAACTTTTTATGTCCAACCGAATTAATTATCGTTGAAAAGTGTAGTTGCCTTGCAATGTCTTGGTTGATGTTTAGAGTAGCAAGGCCATTCAAACGATCTTGTCCCATAATTGAACAGCAGTAGTTTTATTTATGTTTCAGCACATTATACGAGCGTTGAAACCACTGACACAAGTAGACTGAGAAAGATTCTCAATGCAAATGTGATATTTGGAAACACACCACCAATTAAAAGTTGAAGTAGTTCTTGGAGCAATTCATTAGGTTGCCAATCCGGTTTGAAGTTTGCTGAATGTACGCACTTGAGAAAAAAAACTTGATCATACAGATCGGTTGATACTTATTTGGTTGAATCGCTCTGCTGATGTCCGTAAATGTTCATTATTGAAGGTATTAAACTGCCACAGAAAACTGAGCTAGGAAGCCAGTAAACTAACCACTACACTACCACGGTACCAACAGATTGTAGTGTGTGAGTAAATGATCACATAGCTAGGAAGCCATTACATTAACCACTACACTACCGCGGCACCAACAGATTGTAGTGTGTGAGTAAATGATCACCGAGCTAGGAAGCCAGTACACTAACCACTACACTACCACGGCACCAACAGATTGTAGTGTGTGAGTAAATGATCACCTAGCTAGGAAGTCAGTGCACTAACCACCACACTACCACGGCACCAACAGATTGTAGTGTGTGAGTAAATGGTCACCTAGCTAGGAAGCCAGTGCACTAACCACTACACTACCACGGCACTAACAGATTGTAGTGTGTGAGTAAATGATCACCGAGCTAGGAAGCCAGTACACTAACCACTACACTACCACGGCACCAACAGATTGTAGTGTGTGAGTAAATGATCACCTAGCTAGGAAATCAGTGCACTAACCACTACACTACCACGGCACCAACAGATTGTAGTGTGTGAGTAAATGACCACCGAGCTAGGAAGCCAGTACACTAACCACTACACTACCACGGCACCAACAGATTGTAGTGTGTGAGTAAATGACCACCGAGCTAGGAAGTCAGTGCACTAACCACTACACTACCGCGGCACCAACAGATTGTAGTGTGTGAGTAAATGACCACCGAGCGAGGAAGCCAGTACACTAACCACTACACTACCACGGCACCAACAGGTTGTAGTGTGTGAGTAAATGACCACCGAGCTAGGAAATCAGTGCACTAACCACTACACTACCACGGCACCAACAGATTGTAGTGTGTGAGTAAATGACCACCGAGCTAGGAAGTCAGTGCACTAACCACTACACTAACACGGCACTAACAGATTGTAGTGTGTGAGTAAATGATCACCGAGCTAGGAAGCCAGTACACTAACCACTACACTACCACGGCACCAACAGATTGTAGTGTGTGAGTAAATGACCACCGAGCTAGGAAGCCAGTACACTAACCACTACACTACCACGGCACCAACAGGTTGTAGTGTTTGAGTAAATGACCACCGAGCTAGGAAGCCAGTGCACTAACTACTACGCTACCACGGCACCAACAGATTGTAGTGTGTGAGTAAACGACCACCGAGCTAGGAAGCCAGTACACTAACCACTACGCTACCACGGCACCAACAGATAGTAGTGTGTGAGTAAATGACCACCGAGCTAGGAAGCCAGTGCACTAACCACTACGCTACCACGGCACCAACAGATTGTAGTGTGTGAGTAAATGACCACCGAGCTAGGAAGCCAGTACACTAACCACTACACTACCACGGCACCAACAGGTTGTAGTGTGTGAGTAAATGACCACCGAGCTAGGAAGCCAGTACACTAACCACTACACTACCACGGCACCAACAGGTTGTAGTGTGTGATTAAATGACCACCGAGCTAGGAAGCCAGTACACTAACCACTACACTACCACGGCACCAACATATTGTAGTGTGTGAGTAAATGACCACCGAGCTAGGAAGCCAGTGCACTAACCACTACGCTACCACAGCACCAACAGATTGTAGTGTGTGAGTAAATGACCACCGAGCTAGGAAGCCAGAACACTAACCACTACACTACGACGGCACCAACAGGTTGTAGTGTGTGAGTAAATGACCACCGAGCTAGGAAATCAGTGCACTAACCACTACACTACCACGGCACCAACAGATTGTAGTGTGTGAGTAAATGACCACCTAGCTAGGAAGTCAGTGCACTATCCACTACACTACCACGGCACCAACAGATTGTAGTGTGTGAGTAAATGACCACCGAACTAGGAAATCAGTGCACTAACCACTACACTGCCACGGCACCAACAGATTGTAGTGTGTGAGTAAATGACCACCTAGCTAGGAAGTCAGTGCACTATCCACTACACTACCATGGCACCAACAGATGGTAGTGTGAGTAAATGATCAGCGAGCTAGGAAGCCAGTACACTAACCACTACACTACCACGGCACCAACAGATTGTAGTGTGTGAGTAAATGATCACCGAGCTAGAAAGCCAGTACACTAACAACTACACTAAGACGGCACCAACAAATTGTAGTGTGTGAGTAAATATTCACCTCGCTAGGAAGCCAGTACACTAACCGCTACACTACCACGGCACCAACAGATTGTAGTGTGTGAGTAAATGATCCCCTAGCTAGGAAGACAGTACACTAACCACTACACTACCACGGCACCAACAGATTGTAGTGTGTAAGTAAATGATCACCTAGATAGGAAGCCAGTACACTAACCACTACACTACCACGGCACCAACAGATTGTAGTGTGTGAGTAAATGATCACCTAGCTGGGAAGTCAGTACACTAACCACTACACTTCCACGGCACCAACAGATTGTAGTGTGTGAGTAAATGAACACCTAGCTAGGTAGTCAGTACACTAACCACTACACTACCACGGCACCAACAGATTGTAGTGTGTAAGTAAATGATCACCTAGCTAGGAAGCCAGTACACTAACCACTACACTACCACGGCACCAACAGATTGTAGTGTGTGAGTAAATGATCACCGAGCTAGGTAGTCAGTACACTAACCACTACACTACCACGGCACCAACAGATTGTAGTGTGTAAGTAAATGATCACCTAGCTAGGAAGCCAGTACACTAACCACTACACTACCACGGCACCAACAGATTGTAGTGTGTGAGTAAATGATCACCGAGCTAGGAAGCCAGTGCACTAACAACTACACTACCACGGCACCAACAGATTGTAGTGTGTGAGTAAATGACCAAAGAGCTATGAAGCCAGTACACTAACCACTACACTTCCACGGCACCAACAGATTGTAGTGTGTGAGTAAATGACCATCGAGCTAGGAAGCCAGTAAACTACCCACTATACTACCGCGGCACCAACAGATTGTAGTGTGTGAGTAAATGATCACCTAGCTAGGAAGCCAGTTTACTAACCACTACACTACCACGGTACCAACAGATTGTAGTGTGTGAGTAAATGATCACCGAGCTAGGAAACCAGTACACTAACCACTACACTACCACGGCACCAACAGATTGTAGTGTGTGAGTAAATGATTATTGAGCTAGGAAGCCAGTACACTAACCACTACACTACCACGGCACTAACAGATTGTAGTGTGTGAGTAAATGACCACCGAGCTAGGAAGTCAGTACACTAACCACTACACTACCACGGCACCAACAGATTGTAGTGTGTGAGTAAATGACCACCGGGCTAGGAAGCCAGTACACTAACCACTACACTACCACGGCACCAACAGATTGTAGTGTGGGAGTAAATGATCACCGAGTTAGGAAGCCAGTACACTAACCACTACACTACCACGGCACCAACAGATTGTAGTGTGTGAGTAAATGACCATTGAGCTAGGAAGCCAGTACATTAACCACTAAACTGCCACGGCACCAACAGATTGTAGTGTGTGAGTAAATGACCTCCGAGTTAGGAAGACACTACACTAACCACTACACTTCCACGGCACCAACAGATTGTAGTGTGTGAGTAAATGATCACCTAGCTAGGAAGCCAGTACACTAACCACTACACTACCACGGCACCAACAAATTGTAGTGTGTGAGTAAATGACCACCGAGCTAGGAAGCCAGTACATTAACCACTATACTGCCACGGCACCAACAGATTGTAGTGTGTGAGTAAATGACCACCGAGTTAGGAAGACAGTACACTAACCACTACACTTCCACGGCACCAACAGATTGTAGTGTGTGAGTAAATGATCACCTAGCTAGGAAGCCAGTACACTAACCACTACACTACCACGGCACCAACAGATTGTAGTGTGTGAGTAAATGACCACCGAGCTAGGAAGCCAGTACATTAACCACTAAACTGCCACGGCACCAACAGATTGTAGTGTGTGAGCAAATGACCACCGAGCTAGGAAGCCAGTACACTAACAACTACACTACCTCGGCCCCAACAGATTGTAGTGTGTGAGTAAATGATCACCTAGCTAGGAAGCCAGTACACTAACCACTACACTACCACGGCACCAACAGTTTGTAGTGTGTGAGTAAATGATCACCTAGCTAGGAAGTCAGTACACTAACCACTACACTACCACGGCACCAGCAGATTGTAGTGTGTGAGTAAATGATCACCTAGCTAGGAAGTCAGTACACTAACCACTACACTACCACGGCACCAACAGATTGTAGTGTGTGAGTAAATGACCACCGAGCTAGGAAGCCAGTACAATTACCACTACATTACCACGACAGCAACAGATTGTAGTGTGTGAGTAAATGACCAACAAGCTAGGAAGCCAGTACACTAACCACTACACAACCGCGGCACCAACATATTGTAGTGTGTGAGTAAATGATCACCTAGCTAGGAAGCCAGTACACTAACCACTACACTACCACGGCACCAACAGATTGTAGTGTGTGAGTAAATGACCAACGAGCTAGGAAGCCAGTACACTTACCACTACATTACCACGGCAGCAACAGATTGTAGTGTGTGAGTAAATGACCACCAAGCTAGGAAGCCAGTACACTAACAACTACACTACCTCGGCCCCAACAGATTGTAGTGTGTGAGTAAATGATCACCTAGCTAGGAAGCCAGTACACTAACCACTACACTACCACGGCACCAACAGATTGTAGTGTGTGAGTAAATGATCACAGAGCTAGGAAGCCAGTACACTAACCACTACACTACCACGGCACCAACAGATTGTAGTGTGTGAGTAAATGACCACCGAGCTAGGAAGTCAGTACACTAACCACTACACTACCACGGCACCAACAGATTGTAGTGTGTGAGTAAATGACCAACGAGCTAATAAGCCAGTACACTAACCACTACACTACCGCGGCATTA
Organism: Oreohelix idahoensis; assembly: GCA_024509875.1. NCBI lineage: Eukaryota > Metazoa > Mollusca > Gastropoda > Stylommatophora > Oreohelicidae > Oreohelix > Oreohelix idahoensis. Next base: position 86,464 of record JAMPIV010012499.1, read on the forward strand.
ACAGATTGTAGTGTGTGAGTAAATGACCACCGAGCTAGGAAGCCAGTACACTAACCACTACACTACCACGGCACCAACAGATTGTAGTGTGTGAGTAAATGATCACCTAGCTAGGAAGCCAGTACACTAACCACTACACTACCACGGCACCAACAGATTGTAGTGTGTGAGTAAATGATCACCGAGCTAGGAAGCCAGTACACTAACCACTATACTACCGCGGCACCAACAAATTGTAGTGTGTGAGTAAATGATCACCTAGCTAGGAAGCCAGTTTACTAACCACTACACTACCACGGTACCAACAGAATGTAGTGTGTGAGTAAATGATCACCGAGCTAGGAAACCAGTACACTAACCACTACACTACCACGGCACCAGCAGATTGTAGTGTGTGAGTAAATGATTATTGAGCTAGGAAGCCAGTACACTAACCACTACACTACCACGGCACTAACAGATTGTAGTGTGTGAGTAAATGACCACCGAGCTAGGAAATCAGTACACTAACCACTACATAACCGCGGCACCAACAGATTGTAGTGTGTGAGTAAATGACCACCGTGCTAGGAAGCCAGTACATTAACCACTAAACTGCCACGGCTCCAACAGATTGTAGTGTGTGAGTAAATGACCACTGAGTTAGGAAGACAGTACACTAACCACTACACTTCCACGGCACCAACAGATTGTAGTGTGTGAGTAAATGACCACCGAGCTAGGAAGCCAGTACACTAACCACTACACTACCACGGCACCAACAGATTGTAGTGTGTGAGTAAATGACCACCGAGCTAGGAAGCCAGTACATTAACCACTAAACTGCCACGGCACCAACAGATTGTAGTGTGTGAGCAAATGACCACCGAGCTAGGAAGCCAGTACACTAACAACTACACTACCTCGGCCCCAACAGATTGTAGTGTGTGAGTAAATGATTACCTAGCTAGGAAGCCAGTACACTAACCACTACACTACCACGGCACCAACAGATTGTAGTGTGTGAGTAAATGATCACCTAGCTAGGAAGTCAGTACACTAACCAGTACACTACCACGGCACCAACAGATTGTAGTGTGTGAGTAAATGATCACCTAGCTAGGAAGCCAGTACACTAACCACTAACCACTACACTACCACGGCACCAACAGATTGTAGTGTGTGAGTAAATGATCACCGAGCTAGGAAGCCAGTACACTAACCACTACACTACCACGGCACCAACAGATTGTAGTGTGTGAGTAAATGATCACCGAGCTAGGAAGCCAGTACACTAACCACTACACTACCACGGCACCAACAGATTGTAGTGTGTGAGTAAATGATCACCTAGCTAGGAAGCCAGTACACTAACCACTACACTACCACGGCACCAACAGATTGTAGTGTGTGAGTAAATGATCACCGAGCTAGGAAGCCAGTGCACTAACAACTACACTACCACGGCACCAACAGATTGTAGTGTGTGAGTAAATGATCACCTAGCCAGGAAGCCAGTACACTAACCACTACACTTCCACGGCACCAACAGATTGTAGTGTGTGAGTAAATGACCATCGAGCTAGGAAGCCAGTACACTACCCACTATACTACTGCGGCACCAACAGATTGTAGTGTGTGAGTAAATGATCACTTAGCTAGGAAGCCAGTTTACTAACCACTACACTACCACGGCACCAACAGATTGTAGTGTGTGAGTAAATGATCACCGAGCTAGGAAACCAGTACACTAACCACTACACTACCACGGCACAAACAGATTGTAGTGTGTGAGTAAATGATTATTGAGCTAGGAAGCCAGTACACTAACCACTACACTACCACGGCACTAACAGATTGTAGTGTGTGAGTAAATGACCACCGAGCTAGGAAGTCAGTACACTAACCACTACACTACCGCGGCACCAACAGATTGTAGTGTGTGAGTAAATGACCACTGAGTTAGGAAGACAGTACACTAACCACTACACTTCCACGGCACCAACAGATTGTAGTGTGTGAGTAATTGATCACCTAGCTAGGAAGCCAGTACACTAACCACTACACTACCACGGCACCAACAGATTGTAGTGTGTGAGTAAATGACCACCGGTCTAGGAAGCCAGTACACTAACCACTACACTACCACGGCACCAACAGATTGTAGTGTGTGAGTAAATGATCACCGAGTTAGGAAGCCAGTACACTAACCACTACACTACCACGGCACCAACAGATTGTAGTGTGTGAGTAAATGACCACCGAGCTAGGAAGCCAGTACATTAACCACTAAACTGCCACGGCACCAACAGATTGTAGTGTGTGAGTAAATGACCTCCGAGTTAGGAAGACAGTACACTAACCACTACACTTCCACGGCACCAACAGATTGTAGTGTGTGAGTAAATGATCACCTAGCTAGGAAGCCAGTACACTAACCACTACACTACCACGGCACCAACAAATTGTAGTGTGTGAGTAAATGACCACCGAGCTAGGAAGCCAGTACATTAACCACTAAACTGCCACGGCACCAACAGATTGTAGTGTGTGAGTAAATGACCACCGAGTTAGGAAGACAGTACACTAACCACTACACTTCCACGGCACCAACAGATTGTAGTGTGTGAGTAAATGATCACCGAGCTAGGAAGCCAGTACACTAACCACTACACTACCACGGCACCAACAGATTGTAGTGTGTGAGTAAATGACCACCGAGCTAGGAAGCCAGTACATTAACCACTAAACTGCCACGGCACCAACAGATTGTAGTGTGTGAGCAAATGACCACCGAGCTAGGAAGCCAGTACACTAACAACTACACTACCTCGGCCCCAACAGATTGTAGTGTGTGAGTAAATGATCACCTAGCTAGGAAGCCAGTACACTAACCACTACACTACCACGGCACCAACAGTTTGTAGTGTGTGAGTAAATGATCACCTAGCTAGGAAGTCAGTACACTAACCACTACACTACCACGGCACCAGCAGATTGTAGTGTGTGAGTAAATGATCACCTAGCTAGGAAGTCAGTACACTAACCACTACACTACCACGGCACCAACAGATTGTAGTGTGTGAGTAAATGACCAACGAGCTAGGAAGCCAGTACACTTACCACTACATTACCACGGCAGCAACAGATTGTAGTGTGTGAGTAAATGACCACCAAGCTAGGAAGCCAGTACACTAACCACTACACAACCGCGGCACCAACATATTGTAGTGTGTGAGTAAATGATCACCTAGCTAGGAAGCCAGTACACTAACCACTACACTACCACGGCACCAACAGATTGTAGTGTGTGAGTAAATGACCACCGAGCTAGGAAGCCAGTACACTTACCACTACATTACCACGGCAGCAACAGATTGTAGTGTGTGAGTAAATGACCACCAAGCTAGGAAGCCAGTACACTAACCACTACACAACCGCGGCACCAACATATTGTAGTGTGTGAGTAAATGATCACCTAGCTAGGAAGCCAGTACACTAACCACTACACTACCACGGCACCAACAGATTGTAGTGTGTGAGTAAATGATCACCGAGCTAGGAAGCCAGTACACTAACCACTACACTACCACGGCACCAACAGATTGTAGTGTGTGAGTAAATGACCACCGAGCTAGGAAGCCAGTACACTAACCACTACACTACCACGGCACCAACAGATTGTAGTGTGTGAGTAAATGACCACCGAGCTAATAAGCCAGTACACTAACCACTACACTACCACGGCACCAACAGATTGTAGTGTGTGAGTAAATGACCACCGAGCTAGGAAGCCAGTACACTAACCACTACACTACCACGGCACCAACAGATTGTAGTGTGTGAGTAAATGATCACCTAGCTAGGAAGCCAGTACACTAACCACTACACTACCACGGCACCAACAGATTGTAGTGTGTGAGTAAATGATCACCGAGCTAGGAAGCCAGTACACTAACCACTATACTACCGCGGCACCAACAAATTGTAGTGTGTGAGTAAATGATCACCGAGCTAGGAAGCCAGTACACTAACCACTACACTACCACGGCACCAACAGATTGTAGTGTGTGAGTTAAATGATCACTACCACGAGCACCAACAGATTGTAGTAAATGATCACCGAGCTAGGAAACCAGTACACTAACCACTACACTACCACGGCACCAACAGATTGTAGTGTGTGAGTAAATGATTATTGAGCTAGGAAGCCAGTACACTAACCACTACACTACCACGGCACTAACAGATTGTAGTGTGTGAGTAAATGACCACCGAGCTAGGAAATCAGTACACTAACCACTACATAACCACGGCACCAACAGATTGTAGTGTGTGAGTAAATGACCACCGAGTTAGGAAGACAGTACACTAACCACTACACTTCCAAGGCACCAACAGATTGTAGTGTGTGAGTAAATGATCACCGGGCTAGGAAGCCAGTACACTAACCACTACACTACCACGGCACCAACAGATTGTAGTGTGTGAGTAAATGATCACCGAGTTAGGAAGCCAGTACACTAACCACTACACTACCACGGCACCAACAGATTGTAGTGTGTGAGTAAATGACCACCGAGCTAGGAAGCCAGTACATTAACCACTAAACTGCCACGGCACCAACAGATTGTAGTGTGTGAGTAAATGACCACCGAGTTAGGAAGACAGTACACTAACCACTACACTTCCACGGCACCAACAGATTGTAGTGTGTGAGTAAATGATCACCTAGCTAGGAAGCCAGTAAGTTAACCACTACACTACCACGGCACCAACAAATTGTAGTGTGTGAGTAAATGACCACCGAGCTAGGAAGCCAGTACATTAACCACTAAACTGCCACGGCACCAACAGATTGTAGTGTGTGAGTAAATGACCACCGAGTTAGGAAGACAGTACACTAACCACTACACTTCCACGGCACCAACAGATTGTAGTGTGTGAGTAAATGATCACCTAGCTAGGAAGCCAGTAAGTTAACCACTACACTACCACGGCACCAACAAATTGTAGTGTGTGAGTAAATGACCACCGAGCTAGGAAGCCAGTACATTAACCACTAAACTGCCACGGCACCAACAGATTGTAGTGTGTGAGTAAATGACCACCGAGCTAGGAAGCCAGTACACTAACCACTACACTACCACGGCACCAACAGATTGTAGTGTGTGAGTAAATGATCACCTAGCTAGGAAGCCAGTACACTAACCACTACACTACCACGGCACCAACAGTTTGTAGTGTGTGAGTAAATGATCACCTAGCTAGGAAGTCAGTACACTAACCAGTACACTACCACGGCACCAACAGATTGTAGTGTGTGAGTAACTGATCACCTAGCTAGGAAGTCAGTACACTAACCACTACACTACTATGGCACCAACAGATTGTAGTGTGTGAGTAAATGATCACCGAGCTAGGAAGCCAGTACACTAACCACTACACTACCACGGCACCAACAGATTGTAGTGTGTGAGTAAATGATCACCGAGCTAGGAAGCCAGTACACTAACCACTACACTACCACGTCACCAACAGATTGTAGTGTGTGAGTAAATGATCACCGAGCTAGGAAGCCAGTGCACTAACCCCTACACTACCACGGCACCAACAGATTGTAGTGTGTGAGTAAATGACCAACGAGCTAGGAAGCCAGTACACTTACCACTACATTACCACGGCAGCAACAGATTGTAGTGTGTGAGTAAATGACCACCAAGCTAGGAAACCAGTACACTAACCACTACACAACCGCGGCACCAACAGATTGTAGTGTGTGAGTAAATGATCACCTAGCTAGGAAGCCAGTACACTAACCACTACACTACCACGGCACCAAAAGATTGTAGTGTGTGAGTAAATGATCACCTAGCTAGGAAGCCAGTACACTAACCACTACACTACCACGGCACCAACAGATTGTAGTGTGTGAGTAAATGATCACCGAGCTAGGAAGCCAGTACACTAACCACTATACTACCGCGGCACCAACAAATTGTAGTGTGTGAGTAAATGATCACCTAGCTAGGAAGCCAGTTTACTAACCACTACACTACTACGGTACCAACAGATTGTAGTGTGTGAGTAAATGATCACCGCGCTAGGAAACCAGTACACTAACCACTACACTACCACGGCACCAACAGATTGTAGTGTGTGAGTAAATGATTATTGAGCTAGGAAGCCAGTACACTAACCACTACACTACCACGGAACTAACAGATTGTAGGGTGTGAGTAAATGACCACCGAGCTAGGAAGTCAGTACACTAACCACGACACTTCCACGGCACCAACAGATTGTAGTGTGTGAGTAAATGATCACCGAGTTAGGAAGCCAGTACACTAACCACTATACTACCACGGCACCAACAGATTGTAGTGTGTGAGTAAATGATCACCGAGTTAGGAAGCCAGTACACTAACCACTACACTACCACGGCACCAACAGATTGTAGTGTGTGAGTAAATGACCACCGAGCTAGGAAGCCAGTACATTAACCACTAAACTGCCACGGCACCAACAGATTGTAGTGTGTGAGTAAATGACCACCGAGTTAGGAAGACAGTACACTAACCACTACACTTCCACGGCACCAACAGATTGTAGTGTGTGAGTAAATGATCACCTAGCTAGGAAGCCAGTACACTAACCACTACACTACCACGGCACCAACAGATTGTAGTGTGTGAGTAAATGATCACCCAGCTAGAAAGCCAGTACACTAACCACTACACTACCACGGCACCAACAGATTGTAGTGTGTGAGTAAATGACCACCGAGCTAGGAAGCCAGTACATTAACCACTAAACTGCCACGGCACCAACAGATTGTAGTGTGTGAGCAAATGACCACCGAGCTAGGAAGCCAGTACACTAACAACTACACTACCTCGGCCCCAACAGATTGTAGTGTGTGAGTAAATGATCACCTAGCTAGGAAGCCAGTACACTAACCACTACACTACCACGGCACCAACAGTTTGTAGTGTGTGAGTAAATGATCACCTAGCTAGGAAGTCAGTACACTAACCAGTACACTACCACGGCACCAACAGATTGTAGTGTGTGAGTAAATGATCACCTAGCTAGGAAGTCAGTACACTAACCACTACACTACCACGGCACCAACAGATTGTAGTGTGTGAGTAAATGATCACCGAGCTAGGAAGCCAGTACACTAACCACTACACTACCACGGCACCAACAGATTGTAGTGTGTGAGTAAATGATCACCGAGCTAGGAAGCCAGTACACTAACCACTACACAACCGCGGCACCAACAGATTGTAGTGTGTGAGTAAATGATCACCTAGCTAGGAAGCCAGTACACTAACCACTACACTACCACGGCACCAACAGATTGTAGTGTGTGAGTAAATGATCACCGAGCTAGGAAGCCAGTACACTAACCACTACACTACCACGGCACCAACAGATTGTAGTGTGTGAGTAAATGATCACCGAGCTAGGAAGCCAGTACACTAACCACTACACTACCACGGCACCAACAGATTGTAGTGTGTGAGTAAATGACCACCGAGCTAGGAAGTCAGTACACTAACCACTACACTACCACGGCACCAACAGATTGTAGTGTGTGAGTAAATGACCACCGAGCTAAAAAGCCAGTACACTAACCACTACACTACCGCGGCATTAACAGATTGTAGTGTGTGAGTAAATGACCACCGAGCTATGAAGCCAGTACACTAACCACTACACTACCACGGCACCAACAGATTGTAGTGTGTGAGTAAATGATCACCTAGCTAGGAAGCCAGTACACTAACCACTACACTACCACGGCACCAACAGATTGTAGTGTGTGAGTAAATGATCACCGAGCTAGGAAGCCAGTACACTAACCACTACACTACCACGGCACCAACAGATTGTAATGTATGAGTAAATGATCACCTAGCTAGGCAGCCAGTGCACTAACCACTACACTACCACGGCACCAACAGATTGTTGTGTGTGAGTAAATGACCACCGAGTTAGGAAGCCAGTACACTAACCACTACACTACCACGGCACCAACAGATTGTAGTGTGTGAGTAAATGATCACCTAGCTAGGAAGCCAGTACACTAACCACTACACTACCACGGCACCAACAGATTGTAGTGTGTGAGTAAATGACCACCGAGCTAGGAAGCCAGTACACTAACCACTACACTACCACGGCACCAACAGATTGTAGTGTGTGAGTAAATGATCACCGAGCTAGGAAGCCAGTACACTAACCACTACACTACCACGTCACCAACAGATTGTAGTGTGTGAGTAAATGATCACCTCTGGCATCGCCTGGAAGTAGTATTGTGAATACCGGTCAAAGGTGAATTAAATATCTTACACGTGATCAATGACAGAAGTATCTATGGCGACAAGAACTGAAGGAGGTAAGTACACGTTCATTATGAAGCAAAATCCAGAAATCAACAAATGGCCGATCTCGTTAAAAAGACAATGACAAATTATTATAATTCCAGTTTGTAGTTTGTGTAAATACTTATCTGCAATGTTTACTAAATTTCTACTTTAATTATTAAGGTGTACTGATATATTTTTATACATTACAGTTGATTGATTTTGTGAAAATTCCAGTTACAGTTCTAAATTTTTGTTCGTGTGTGGAATTCAAAATTATTTAATATTTGTAATCGGTTCGGATAATAAACGAAATGCTTTTGACACCAACTATTAATAGAGACACCCTTGGAGCATAAGATGGGTCTAGCGAGACGGTGACTTACATCATAGCTCTCTTTTACAGTTACCAGTTAAAATGTGCAGTTAACCACCTAGCTTGTCCTGTACCATCCCTACCACTAGTTCACCAGCTCGCTTCTCCAGTTATGGGGGCTGTATTTTTGTTTCTATATAACTTCCATCTCACCACACGAGTTAAAGTTTATAACAAGTACACCAATACCTCGCTCTTTCGACAGGTTAGGGACCAGAGCTATGACGAAAGTCGAAAATCGACGAAAGTCGAAGCATAGCCTTTATTTAGCTTACAAATGCATTAGGGCCGCCAAAAAACGAAAATAACTAACTATATAACACTTGCGAATGCGTGCAACACCTAGATAAACAGAAATAAACATAAGAGTAAAGAAAATACAGTAATAAATAAAAAATACGTAAATCGTATTTTACCTTAAAATAATTCTTGAGCAAGTAGACGATGAATATATACCGTATGTACAGTTTTGAATGTTGGTAATTTAGGGGGATTCTAGACTTAGAAAACCAGATGGAGAAAATTGAGGTGGCTCTTCTTCAGAACTGGAGGATTTCAATCTAATTCTTTTAGGAGAAGGGCACTTTGAAGGAGATCTAACTGGGGCTGGGGCTGATGTTGATGGCTCGGAATCTGAAGGGTTAGAGGGAGGGGTGACTGAAGTTGGTTGTGGCGGTTGCGTCTTGAAAAAAGGAGAGCAAAGACGTTTACCTCATTGATGTCTTCTTCCTTTCTCTAAGAAGTTATCTGTAACAGGCTATTTGGTGTTCTAGCCCACTATTTACTTTTGAACTTCTGTCGAAATTTATTCTACGTTGAAGATCTGCTGCTTTGTGTAGCCAACTTCTTCTATAATTGTTTCAAGCTTCACTTGAAAAGCTCCTGCAGCTGCGGTATCTGCGCTAGCTGATTCTCCCTTCACTGCTATATTATGCAAATTTGACCTTTTCTTAAATTTCTCAAACCAGCCCCTGCTAGCTCCAAATGTCTCTTCAGCTGATGTCTCTCCTTGTTCAGCCTTCATTGCATTAAATAAAGTTTGTGCTTTAGCCTGGATAAGATCTTGGCTTAGAGGAATGTTGTGGCTGACTTGGTCTTCAATCCACACATTTAACACTTTCTCCATCTCACCAATTAAATTGTGCCGCTTTATAATAAGTTTGGTATGCACTGGCGTAGCGTTTTTAATTTCCTCTAACACTTTAGCTCTGTTCTTTACAATTGTGCTAACTGTAGTGCTTGGTACACCTAGCCTGCGGCCTATTTCAGCATTTAAGATGCCTTGTTCATTAAGCTTGATTAGCTTAAGCTTTTCTTGCAAATTGAGAACCTTATGGGTTCTTTTAACTTTGTCACTACACTTAGGACCCATTATGAATATATTAAAGCAGAAAAATAAGTAGTACTGTATAAGGCCTAATCACACAAAAAAGTACAGTATGAAAACTGTACACGTGTCGTATAATCACGATATGAACACTGTCATTAGACTGTTATCACTAAAATAACTATGAACTGTTTACAGTATAATCACAAAAATAATATAGTATGAATAGTTTTGTTATTTTAATCACAAAAATAAGTAGTATTAATATGTTTAATGACAAATATAAGAGAATCAATTTGGACAACTTAAAAAAAAACAGTGCACACCGAACGATTTCTGTTCAAAGACTGAACGACGAAAGAATCAAGATGACGCGCAGTTGTGACCTAATGCGACGAAAGAGTGAAGCGAGCGACGAAATTTGGAAACGTGGTTAGAATTGAAAACCGACGAAAGAGCGAAGCGACGAAAGTCGAAGCGACGAAAGTCGAGGTATTGGTGTAACTGATATTTCAGCTGAGATCATACTAATATTATAAGTCGTCTACGAAGGAGTAGTTAACTACTGTGAATAAAAGTTAACTATTGTGGATGAAAGTTAACTATTGCGGATAACAGTTAACTATTGTGGATACAAGTTAACTATTGTGGATAACAGTTAAGTATTGTGGATGAAAGTTAACTATTGCGGATAACGGTTAACTATTGTGGATGAAAGTTAACTATTGTGGATAACAGTTAACTATTGATATTCGATTACGCTGTTTCTTTTCTGTTGAAACAAAAATATGGGGGGGGGTTGAAGGAGAATTTGTGACGTCACTTAAAGGGGGACGTTGTTGTTGTTATTGTTGTTTAACTAGGACGGCAGAGCTTCCCGCTCTTTAGCAGCCGATATCAAGTTGATGACTTGCATTTAAAGGATGGTCACATCTTGTACCAAGCTAGGAGGAAGAAGCACGTGGCATACTGTGCATTCCTCGTCAAAAAGAGGACTCTCCAAATATGCAGAGTTATATATTGAACTCTGGTTCGGGACCTCAAGACGCAGCAATTGAGACCGCAGTCAGCGACTCATAGCTTGACTGCCTACGTCAGGACCAGCGAACCAGAGCTGGTCAAGAAGTGAATACTCCACTCCACGTGAAGGCCACCTAGCTGTGCAGGCTGGCTGAGCTAACCAGTGTGTAAACAATTTTTTTCGAAATGGGACCATCAAGGCAAACCTCCACGTGCAGTAAAAGATTTTCGGATGTGACTTCGACCTAACAAAATTGTTTCAAATGACATTTGAAAATCCACAAACACAAGGTGTTTTTAACTACAACCCCATAATACAAAGACCTTGAGTTAGAAATTTTGTACCTAGTCACTCCACTATCTGTCACTGCAATAATAAAGAACAGTGGCTTAAATCTTGGGAAAATTCCTGGTCAAATTTTGAACATTCTCAGAAAAATTGTTGCAGGCTGGCTGAGCGAGTGTGGATCGAAATGGGAAGGCAAACCCGGTCCTAAAAAATGCCGTGCAGAAGTCGGATGTGTCGACCGAAAGGTGCAGATATCACAGCTACGTTGTAAACAGACACAACGCAACCACCGTCCTTTTCAGGGCAAACGAAGAAGAAGAAGAAAGAAGAACTCTGGTTCTAGGCTCTGTCAAGGTATTGTCATGTCCTACACAAAGCCACTTCTCAGCTCCGCCTGCCTATCATGGGTCCGCAGTAAGATCCTCCTGCATGCAGACAACCAGGTGAAAGCCAGACTTACGTCTGGGGCACAAGTAACTCCTCCAAGCTTAGTGTGCAATGCTGGGTTCTCAAAATGTTTCTCCACAAGGAGAATCCATAGAAGTGTGTGGATGGGGTGATTTCAAGAATCAATGAGGGTGTAATTAGCCACAGACAGAAGTTCACATTCACATCTGTATAGTGTAGCATTGTGCATAGCTGTTGGTCATATAAGGATGACTCCAGATATGCCACCATGCATATAAGCAGGGGAGGGGGTGTAGGTTTTTGTGACCAATTTGAAAGGGGAGGGGAGGGGGGTACAAAATTGCAAAAATGACATCTCATATGTAGACGACCCGACATGGAATCTCAGGGTTAATACAGCTGAGAATTAGACTTTGTGCCGGTCAAAAATAAAGCGTATTAAGTTGGTATGTATTAGCTATTAAAAGTGAAGAAGCAAATAAACATAATCTACACAGAAAGTCTAGTGTATACTTTATACCTCTACACCTCACGTTAGAAGGGGAACGACTAAGTAAGTAAGTAAGTAAGTATACTTTAATTTTATTTAAAATGTTAACAATTATTTTTGTCTCATCTTTTAGATATAAGACAAATACAGTACATTTCGGCGTTCCGCTTGTCAGTCTTCCGCTAATACTGTGGTTTTCAATTATATATGTGCTCATTATGTTTGGTGCTAGTTAAGCTTCTCTCGGCGTTTCTGGCATGACGGAGAAAATGAAATACTTCTGCATTAAACTTAATAATGCCAAAGAAGATGGAAACAAAATCAAAACTGAGGTCAGAGCAACATATGAAGAAGAAAAAAAAAACAGACATCAATAGTAAGTCTAAAGAAAAGGACAGAAGGATCTTCAGAATCTGATACAGTAGAACCATACTACTCCTTGTCAAGACGAGATCAAGTGGAAAGCTTTTAGGCTGAGAACCTGCCATTGCAGACATAGTGAAAAACGAGAAGGCAGATATACGTTTATTATGGGAGGACAAGCAATCAGTGGAACGTGTCCTACCTGAGAGGAGCAGAGTGGCGAGGAATGACAGTATGCCACGCAGTTCATATTCCTAGCTTGGGACAAGATGTGACGATCCGTTAAATGCAAGCCAACCTGGAGAAACTGGAGCTCATGACTTAAACTCAACACGTTTCAGCATGACAGAAAAGCCCCAGGATCTACAGTGTAGATAATACCAAGGAGTCTTCAACTTGGTATTGGCTGCTAAAGAACGAGAGACTCAGCAGCCCTAGTTAAATAACAACAACCCCATAATACACAATACTATCTGAGTATAGAAATATTGTACCCAATACTATTTGAGTATAGAAATATTGTACCCAATACTATTTGAGTATAGAAATATTGTACCCAATACTATTTGAGTATAGAAATATTGTACCCAATACTATTTGAGTATAGAAATATTGTACCCAATACCCTCCAAATTATAGAAACATTGTACCCCATACTCTAAAGCGTTTGGAAATATTGTACTCAATACACTCCGTATTATAGAATCATTGCACCTCATACACTCCAAGTTATAAAAATATAATACCCATTACGCTCCAATTGATTAAAACATGGTACCCCATACACTCGAGTATGATACGGGGGCCTGACCGAATAGTAACAATGTATCCTGCAGAAGGCGACTGAAGAAGGTCGAACATTGGGCCGGCTACCTGATCCTTTAGAAAAAAGAACAACATGAATACGTCCAAGCAATAAGAGGAATCTTGCGTGCATCTTACTTACTGAAGCTCAATGTTGGTACATTCATCATGCTGCTCATAAAACCTGGATAGGAATATTTGTCTATTAAATAACACCTAATTAGTTGTGATCTTCTTCTTCTTCTTTGATCCTTAGTCGCCGACCGTCAAAGCAGTCAGTGGCCATCACGGGGTCCAAAGCATAGCTGTTCTTGTGATGGCATCGGGGTCTCTCCTGAGGACAAGGCCAACCCAACTCCAGTGTCTGCCAGCTATGATGGTGTGCATGTCCTCTTGCTTGCTCCGAGTAAGCAGATCTTGGTTGCTTCTTAGTTTGTTATAAGATCCACAATGGCCGATATCTTGGACAAGGAGTCTGCTGCCAGAGTTCTGGATAAAGCAAGGCTCAGACCGTGTGCTGCTATATAAACATCAGTACCACGGCCCCTGAAATAAGAAGGTTGTACCTCCTTCTTCAGAACTGATAAATAATATATTCCCACACTGAAGTACAGGACATTACAAACACAGAGTTCAGCGCTGTAGGCCAACTGCTAGCTTCTCATGTGACAATATACACCAGTTTTCCTCTCCCTAATGGTTACAACGCCTCTGCAATTCCAGCGTTAATTCCTTCTATACAATAGGATAGGTGTCATGTTACTATTTGGCAATCCCATATATGCCTATGCAGTTATACTCCTCTCTGACAAGCTTTTACATGGTGGAGCAATATCTAGGCTTTGCCTTCTGTTTGCTACTGAACCACACACATACAGACACAATTTATCATTTCATATTCAATTTTCATATAATATATATATATATATATATATATATATATATATATATATATATATATATATATATATATATATATATATATATATATATATATATGAAATATGTCTAGCTTACCACAATTCAAGGAAATATACACAAGTAACGTTGACAGGCGATGAATTCTGGCACAATTTTGATCTGCCTTATCCCAAGCTTTTATTAGAAAAATATTAGCTCGATTTCAACGCACTTGCTTCTCACAAAATTTATTTTCAAAACTGGCCCTGAACTGACGCTTCTATTTGACTATATCGACGTTCTAACCAATGAGACCATGTTTACAAGAGCCTTTGAAAAAATTATACCCATCGTACACGTAGCCATTAACAACGATAATAGTATTTGCAGTTCGACTAATAAGATTTCGCCTTACATATTACTACAGCCAATCAAATCGTATTTAACTTGTTGGCCTCATTTCCCCTAAAGCAGTGTTTTTCAACATGCCATTATGAGCAAATATGATCTTGTGCTGTCAGACAACCCCACTATAGTATTTTGGCTATAATGTGTTAATTACTAGCTTATTTGCGTATCACATAACATATTCTTTGTCAGCAAGTCCTAAGGCACACAAATATATAAGTTTAATGGGGCCAAGTGGCTTCGTTCAAAACTTGTATTATTCTAGGATAGCCGTGTATTTGTTTTTACCACCCGTTCACTTCTATACGATGGGATGTCTTCTGTACTGTCAGACTAATGTCAGGAGCTTAGACATAAATCAGTAGAATGTCAGGTTTCCCAATGAGAGCTTAAACCTGTTTTCAAAACCTAACCTCGTATCGTTAGTGTTTTTTATTTACTGTTTATTTGAAAAATCAGGTCTTCATGCCTTTTGCGAGTGATGGGCGTTCACTTTTTAATCGCGAGACGACGTGGTATTATTGCATGCGTTCCTCCGTGCATCTCTCTCTCTCTCTTCTAAGGCCGTCTGTCTTTTAGGTTAACGTAGTGTATATAAGGACATTAATGCTAGTATTATATCTAGGTCATTATGCAGTGTGCCTATCAAGGTCGTCTAAGAAATACAGTACCAGTTTTATTTTTAGAAACGCGTGTATGATGCTGTAGGCTTTTACTATCGTACGTGGAAGCGTTACAGTTATGCAGACGAAGTAGAAAAAGGGGATCTCTGGTTCAGCCATTATCGCGCTCTACAACACAGGCGTACGCTATTGTGAACGCACTGATCTATCACCATTCTTCTTTCTTTCTATTGAATTACTTCGTTAGGCTTTACATTTATTTTCCAATTTATATATGTGGATTAGAATTTTTCACCACAACTAGGTGGAGTTCTACGTTTCTGTTGTGCATTGCTAATGAGCCAAGGTGGAAGAATTCCCGCTGCTGATAAAATTACAACATTATTTGGGGGTACTGATGCTACGAGTGTTCTACCATATCATCTAATACTTCGGGGTCGGCTGAGTTTCATCGTCACATTTACCACGATGGTAACTAGCTATTTTTAGCTCCGTGTAGATCCCGGGATCACTTATTAGATACAGAAAGAGTAGTACTACTGCACCATCAGTCAACTTCTTTAAGACAACTAATATGTGGTTGTACATAGGGCTGGCAACCTCATCATGTAAACATATTGCTACATAAACCAGAACTACAATGGAACAAACAAGTGCTACAATGGAACATACCAGTGCTACAGTGGAACAAACCAGTGCTACAATGGAACATACCAGTGCTACATTGGAACATACCAGTGTTACATTGGAACAAACCAGTGCTACAATAGAACATACCAGTGCTACAATGGAACAAACCAGTGCTACAATGGAACACACCAGTACTACGATGCAACAAACCAGTGCTTCATAAACCAGTGCTACAATGAAACAAACCAGTGCTGCAGTGGAACAAACTAGTGCTACAATGAAACAAACCAGTACTACAGTGGAACAAACCAGTGCTACAATGGAACAAATCAATGCTACAATGACACAAGCTAGTGCTAAAATGGAACAAATCAGTGCTACAATGGAACAAACCAGTGCTACAATGGAACAAACCAGTGCTACAATGGAACAAACCAGTGCTACAATGGAACAAACCAGTGCTACAATGGAACAAACCAGTGCTACAATGGAACAAACCAGTGCTACAATGGAACAAAGTAGTGCTACAATGGAACAAACCAGTGCTACAAGACCAAGTAAATGTTTTGTGCAGGTTACCTATAGGGAGACCAGCTGTAGTGGTGTCTTCATGAACAATGGGGAGGACAAGATAAGGATGATTATGAGGATGTATGATTCGCCTCCGTCGTATGTTAACGGCCCAAGGATACATAGAGGTATTCTGGAGTCATTGATATATTACCATCAGCTGAGCACAGTGCTATAAAATTCTCCAGACTTAAAGGTCTTTTATATTTGGACATGCGCCCTAATATAACCGGCTAAGTTGAACTGGACGCGCCTCACCAAAACGAGGCAAAATTTTATTTAAAAAAAAAATAAACTGATATAATAAACATATGTTGAATCTCTGTCTGTGAGGCTAATTACACCCTCACTGACTCTTGAAATCATCCAACACTTCCATGGATTCCCCCTGTTATGAAACTTGTTGAGAACCCAGTATTGCAAACTAAGCTATGAGGAGTCAACTGAACCTGAATCGTAACTCTTTGACTTTGACCTGGTTACCTGCATGCATTAAATAATAATAAATTCTTTAAGCGCCAAACACGGCGCATAAGGCAGAAACCAGTGCTCTCCAGGTTGTTCGTTGTGACGCCACTCCTCTTAGCTCTTGCACATTATTTAGGCCCAACGTTCTTCCTTCTCTTATTATTGTTCTTCTGAGTGTTTCTTTTGGTCTTCCTTTTTTCCGCTTACCCTCAGGAACCCAAGTGAGCGCCTGTAGTGGTGTTCTGTTGTTTTGCATTCGTAGGACATGACCGATATATGACCATCGTCTTTTCCTTATATAGTCGGAGACATATTTCTGCCTAGAGTCTTCTCTTATTTGTCGATTAGTCTTGAATTCTTTCCAACTGATGTTCATGAGTTTTCTAAGACATTTGTTCTCGAATGTATTCAGCTTGTTCTCCAATGATTTTGTTATTTTCCAACTCTCACAGCCGTATGTTAACACTGAGATAACATTTGAATTAAACAGACGAAGCTTGGTATGTATATTCAATGATCGTAATTTCCAAATGTTAGATAATCTATTGAAGGCGCTAGCTGCCAAAGCAATTCTAGTATGGATTTCTCTTGTTGTGTCACCATCCTGAGTCATTTTACTGCCTAAATAATTGAAACTTTCAACTTTCTGTAGTTTTTCCCCGTTCAAGATGATATCAAAGGTCTCTTTAGAAAAGTTCATAGCTTTAGTTTTAGAGGCATTTATTTGGAGACCAATTTTAACCGAGAGATGACACAAATTATTTATTGCTTCTTGGGATTGTCTTGGTGTTGAACTTAAGAATGCTACATCATCTGCGAAATCCAGGTCCCCCAGGAATTTTCCATTTGTCCATTTTATACCCAATTGTTCATTGTGGGTATAGTTTCTCATAACCCAATCAATAGCTATTCCAAAAAGTAGTGGTGACATAATACAGCCTTGTTTCACCCCTGTTTCTACTGTAAACCATTCTGTATTCCCTTTATTTGTTCTAACACAATTAGGATCTCACTATATACCCGGTGATAGGCAGTTGGAGCTGTGTGCAGGACGTGACAATTCCTTGGGAAAGCCCAGAACCAGTGTACAGTATTTTAGTTTGCATAGTTGGAGAGCTCCATTGGATGGCAGGGAATGCACAGTACACCACGTACCTTTTACTCTTAGCTTGGGACTAGATGTGACTATCTTTTAAATGCAACCCAAGCTGGAGAAACATGAGCTCATGACTTCAATTCAACAAGTTTCGGAACGGTAGAAAAGCCACAGGAAAAGCCCCAGGATCTACTGTTTAGATAACACCAAGGAGTTTTCAACTTGATATTGGCTGCTAAAGAGCGAGAAGCTCAGCAGCCCTAGTTAAACAACAACAACCACACAGATGATGCTGCAAATCTGTCTAAATTACCATATTGGTGATGCTCCAAATCTGTCTACATTACTGTAGTGGGTTTGATGATATTGTATGGTTGAGATGTTACCTAGTGTAATGAATGAGGTCAGCTGTGAAGGCTCCTGAGATAAATGTTGATGCGAATTACAGAAGGCCCTTCTTACTACCACTTACGACCTCAAACATATCTTTTTTACTAATGAATGTAGCTACGTTAAAAGTCTAGGGTACTGAAATGTAATGTGTTGTAGTAGATTACCCACACATCCACAGATATTTAATAAGTCTAATAATAATAATAATATAATGTATAACACACTGAACTAACTCAGGCTGTTTTAGTTTTAAATATTAAATCTTTTGGTAAATTTATTTGTTCTGAACCAAACGTTTGTTGGTCAGAACATATGAAATATTATGGAGTTATAAATGGAATGCATAATTATATGACATAATAAAATGGAATGTGATTACAAAGGTATGTTATAAGTCTAGTTAATATTAATTATATTAGATTGTCCCAGGAGACTATTACTGAATGTACTGTTGGGGTGGTATCATCACGCCCAGTCTATGACTACCAAACATTGTCCATTGACTTATGGGATGAATACATGGTTTATTTTCCCACAATGGTATGTCTTTATTAGTTGATAAATTAGTTGATAAATTCGTTGGTAAATCAGTTGGTGAACTTCCAGCAGGCCAGATCTCACTTATCTCGACTGCGTCGATCTTGTACAAGAGTCTGGTGGCCCCTCCTCTCCGTGCTGGGGGCAATATACGGCTGCTCTGACACAATGTTAGACTGCACTGGTCCACGCTTGTGTATATTACAACAGCATTCGGCACCTCTTCGGTGCCAAAAAGAAACTCACAATTCTGAAATAAAAGTTTTGTGGCATGTGTCAGAACTCTACCTACTGAGCCACTTCTGCACACAACACTACACAACAACACCACACAGACTGGGTCAGATCTCTCTGACCACACAGTACATCTTACCTAGTTGTTTTCATATAGTACTAGTTCCCCAAGACTACCTTGCATCTGAGATATGTTCAATAGTTTCCTTCTATTCAATAAGATAGGTGATATGTTCCACTGATCTCAACAATAGATCCGCCTCCATAGTTTTAGTAGGCGTCCATAGTTTTTGTTTGTCTCTAGACCCTGAACTTGGGCTGGGGATCTAGAGCGAGAACTTACTTGTCGTAATCATTTTATATGATATGGCAGTATCAATCACTCGAAATATTAAAATGTACAAAAGAAATACTTTCATTCTTACCAGAATTCAGAATTGAGAACACAGTTAAATGCTAGCAAAACTCAGCTGAGCTGCTGTGTATCTGATGGCGTCCCACTAAAATTATGTATTATCTTCTGGAAACAACACCACAGGTACTAAACCACTGTGTCTCTGGACAGTCTTGTAACGAATGGCAAAAATGCGCATCTCTGTCCTGCCAATATGATTTCATTCATCCAATCACCGACTCCCCCCCCCCTAACTTTCAAATCTACAACCAAAGTCAAATTTCAGTCAGCTCTCAGTCAAGTATGTATTACTGTCTGTTGGTCCGTCTGTCTCTACTTGTTTTTCATACAAAAAACACGCTTGGTTCTTGGACCCCTCCATGCAGTACCCTACACATTTCTGCCTTCGAAGTTATTTTTAGCCACAATTCTCCCCTTTCCCCTCTCTTTAATTACAGCTCGATTTTTGCAATTGCGTCTCAAGGACGAAAATTTTGAAACTTTAGTGACATTTTTTAACAGTGCAGTCGCTCGTCTGATATGAACAACACAGTCTTTTGTCAATATCTTCCTTATTATCTATCCGTCTGTATAATTTAAAGTATATTATTTCTCTGCTTAAGACGGGCTATCAAACTAGCTAGGTTTTATATTCCTAACATTATTATTAAGAAAAAGTTACTTTTTCAATGTTAGTTGTTTTTTTTTTGAAATATGTTCGAGAACCTTCTCCACGGCTTTTGCCGCTGAATTTAAATAACAATCAAGTATCGTAAAAGTCCAAAAAATGACTGTTTCTGACACGAGCTAAAGTTGTTTTTTGTCCATTTCCTTACCCTCTGTCAACTAGTGACGTGAATTTTTTCTTTTACTACCAATTGCGTTTTTTAGCCTTGCGATCTTCAAACACGTGTTCAGTCATATTTTTCCTTTTGGTGTCCTCCGTTCTCTCCCGTCTACAAAGGGTAAACGTTTCGTCTGCACGTCTAACTCGTTAGTTTTAAATGGCGGTGGGAAAGGCTGGCATGGGCGAGCATGTCTCCTAGTATCTTACGCATTATTTTTAACCCTACATTTTATCGTTAAATGTGGAGATATTTTAACGTTGTATCATGGTAAATTCATCAAACATCTCCCCACCTGAGAACATGCACTACGGCAAGTTCCAAAACCAGTGATACACATAGATAAAATTACTCCTCACGCCTGCCTCTACTCTAATCTTGATCACAGGGGTGCCGACTGAGGAAATCTGCACCGACATTCAATGACCCTGGGATGTATTCGATAATAAACTGATAAGGTTGCAGTAATAAAGACCACCTCAACAATCTTGCGTTTTCATGCTTAGCCTGAGATAAGAATATGAGGGGCTGATGATCCGTCTGGACCACAAAAGTCCTACCATACAGATAGATTTGAAACTTTTTTATCGCCCAGATTAACGCTAAACATTCTTTTTCGCTTGTGGAATATCCTTGCTCCGCTTTATTCAATTTGCGGCTTGCATAAGCGACTGGGTTCAGTTCCCCATCGGGCGAAGATGACCTTTGCAACACAGCCGCTCCGAGGCCTACATTACTTGCATTTGTTCTCACCACGAAGTCCTGTGTCAAATCAGGCAATTTGAGAATAGGCTTGCTAGTGAGTTTATCCTTTAACTCTTGAAAAGCTACTTCACATTGCGCAGTCCAAACAATTTTATCTGGAAGTCCCTTGCGAGTCAGATCAGTCAGAGGAGCACAAATAGAGTTAAAATTTTTGATATCTTTTTGGTAAAATCCACATAACGACACGAATGATCGCACGTCCTTTTTTGTTTGTGGTCTAGGTGCTCTCTGTAGTTTTTCCAAGTTCTTGGGGTCAGGGGTCATGTTACCCTGATATACAGTGTGTCCCAAGAATTCCAACTCTTTGCATCCAATACAACATTTTGTTGGCCTAGCAGTTAAGTTCGCCTCCCTAAGCCTATCAAATAACATTTTCAGAGAGTTAATGTGTTCTTCAAATGTCTCAGTGGCGACGAGAATATCATCCATGAAATTCGTGATACATGGGTTATTCAAGGGATCCAACAATTTGCGCATCATCCTTGAAAATACACTCGAGCATTTTTCAATCCGAATGGTAGCATATTGAATTCATAATGTCCTTTCGAGGTGCTAAAAGCTAAATAAGGTCTAACTTCAGGCTTCACTGGAATCTGGTAATAGCCTTTACTAAGATCCACCTTTGAAAATTATTTTGCCTTGTTTAATCTGGCAAATAACTGTTTTGTGTCTGGTAATGGATCCACTTGTCCTTCTGTGACAGCATTCAGTTTCCTGTAATCTATGCACAGTCTGTGTTCCCCAGACGGTTTCCTCAACAAAACTACACTGGAGCTAAAAGATGATTCACTGTGTGAAATAATCCCCTCCTTCAACAAATATTCTATTTCTTCTTTCAATGCCTTCTCCTTCGCGAACGGAATAGAATAGGCTCTCATACAGATTGGGTTTGAGTCTACCAGTTTCATGTCATACAGTAGCAAATTTGTATGTCCTGGTTTATCTGTTAAGACATCTGTATGTTCCTCTAGAACCTGTTGAACTCTCTCCCTCTGATTTTTAGTCAGGTGCTTACTGACTTTTACTTGTGCCGCTGTTTCACAAGGATGTAATGGGTATTCATGTGAGGTTAGTGGTTCCTTTTGCATTTGAGTTGCGATAGCCAAGGTAAGTAAGGGGGTGCTTTCCTGGAGTGGTCTGTCCAGATACTTCTTTAACAGGTTTACATGATAAACTTTCTCCTTCCCCTTTTTGTCAATTTTATAGTTTGTTCTAGACACCTTCTCTAGAACCGTATATGGACCTTGCCATCCAATTTGTAATTTATTCTGGCTGCCGGGTAGTAGAAGAAGCACCTTCTCTCCCACAGCTAATTCTCGGTCCTTTGCGTTCCTATTAAAATATGCTGCATGTTTCTTCCTGGCTTGCCTCAAATTATCATTTGCCAGTTTCCATCCAGCTTTCAGACGAATGGTCAGTTAGTTCACATATTGATAAGATGAGGTAACAGTCTCTTCTGCCTTCTCATCTGTCCAGGTCCTTAATAAGGCTTCCAATGGACCTTTTATTGGCCTCCCAAATAGCAGAGTTGCGGGAGCCATCCCGGTTGAACTATGTGGTACCTCCCGATACGCAAACAACGCGGCGGGCAGGAATTGATCCCACAGATCCGGTTTTTCGTGTGCCAGCTTCCTCAGGATAGAAATGAGAGTCCCATTGAACCTCTCTACCTGGTCGTTCCCTTGGGGATGGTACGGACTACAATGAAAGTGTCTGGCTTGAAATAGCTTAAAAACTTCTTCCGTTAGTTTCCCCTTGAACTGTGAGCCATTACACTGACAAACAACATTTTTCTTTCTTATATAAAAATAAGTGTTCTTAGGTCAGTTTCTTGCGCTGATTTCAAATCTGAAATCCGTTTATCTCTATCACATCGGGTTCTTAAGATATTTGTGAATAAATATATTTTTGGGAAACCGTTATTTGCTCCGTTTCATTTTTACTATATAACTTATTAAAAATTAATAAAATGCAAAATAATTCTACTTTTTACACTGCTAAAAGATGCATGACATATGTTACACTATTTTTCAAACAGTTACTGTATTTTGAAATAATTCTGAGCAAAATATGGCTTCTAGAAGTTGTAGAAACTCGACTGATCTGTTCTGTTACATGTGCGGATATTTTACCGATCGTGTTCACCAGAAAAACTTTACACCATTACTAAAGAAAGCATGTGAACTTTATTTCGATTCGAAAGTTGATGATGCAAATAAATCTTGGAAGCCAAATGCAGTTTGTTCGACTTGTGCAAATACATTGGCAGGTTGGTTACGAAAATCGCCGAAGCATAAGTTGATGCCTTTTGGAGTGCCAGTAATATGGCGTGAACCGACAAATCACGCTACTGATTGTTACTTCTGCTTGACAAATATCCATGGTTTCACTTTTAAAACTAGAAAGTCTGTGGTTTATCCAAATATTGAATCGGTTTCGAAACCAGTGCCTCATGATCCAATCACGTGTCTGACCCCAGTTCCACCAGAACAATATCCGTTGGACGTGAATGAACCATCAGAAATTGATAGTTTACCTGCTTTAGAAACTAATTCTGACTCGGATTATATACCGGTGAATGATGGAGTTCACTTATTGACCATTCAGAACTTTCAGATCTAATACGTGATCTCGCTCTTACCAAAGGACAAGCGGAATTACTCGGTTCGCGACTTAAAGAATGGAATCTTTTAGCGCCCAATACTCCGATATCTAAATTTCGTCATAGACACAGAGAACTTGTTCAATGCTTTGAGATGGATGATGACATTTGCTATTGCAAAGATGTAAACGGTCTAATGGTGCACCTCGATCATGAGCACATAGTCAACGAATGGCGACTTTTCATCGACTCTTCCAAGACTAGTCTAAAAGCCGTGTTATTGCATAACGGAAATTTATTTTCATCAATTCCAGTCGCCTACTCCGTTCATATGAAAGAAACTTATGACAATATGGCTATACATTTGGCAAAAATAAAGTACAATGACTACCAATGGCGGATTTGTGGAGACCTAAAGGTCATTGCAATTCTCACGGGCATGCAGACTGGGTATACTAAATTTTGTTGCTTCCTATGTGAATGGGACAGCCGCAACAGACAGGAACATTATGCAAGAAAGGTGTGGCCTATCAGGGATCGTATGCAGCTCGGGCATAAAAATGTAATACACGAGCCATTAGTTAACAAAGACAGCATCATTTTACCACCGATACATAAAAGTTGGGGCTCATGAAGAATTTCGTAAAAGAGTTAGATAAAACGAGCAAAGCTTTCACTTATCTTCGAGAAAAGTTTCCGCAAGTTAGCGATGCAAAGATAAAGGAAGGTATCTTTGTAGGACCTCAGATTAGGAAAGTTATTGCAGACAAACAATTCGAGAACTTGTTACATGGTAGTGAACTTCGCGCATGGATGGCATTCAAATCGATCGTCGATAACTTTCTGGGAAATCACAAATCTGTCGACTATGTGCATATTGTTAAGCAGTGCATAGATGCATACAGAATTATGGGCTGTAACATGTCCCTCAAAATGTATTTGCTCGATTCGCATCATGACTTTTTCCATGACAACCTTGGCGAAGTCAGCGATGAACATGGAGAACGATTCCATCAAGATATCGCCGTAATGGAGTCACGTTATCAAGGACGGTGGAGTGTGACCATGCTTGCCGATTATTGTTGGATGCTTCATCGCGATGTACCACATGCCATTCACTGACGAAAGTCGACTGCAAAGAAATTCAAGCCTACATAACTGTTATACTTCTTGTACGAATGATGTTGTAATACTGTATGCGTTGTTAAAAACCTTCAATTGTGTATTTCTAGAGATCCCGACCTGATAGAGAAAAATGGTTTGCAGATTTAAAAACAGCGCATTAAAATTGACCAGAAAAACATAGAAATGTTAGAGAAAGAAAAAAAAATTTTTTTTTTGTTAGCCAGTGTTATCAGTCAAGATTTGATGCGGGAATCCTAATCTTGTGAATATTGTAAGTAGTGCCTCTGCTACATGTTTTGAATCAATTGATGGCAGGGCTACCGCCTCTCCCCACATAGAACAAGTGTCCACCAGGATAAGGATGTAACTGTTCCTCCTCTTGGTCCGAGTGAGAGGTCCCACAATATCCACTGCAACCCTCTCAAAAGGTGTTCCCACTATGGGCATTTCCCCTAGAGTTGCAGGAGCAGTCCAGTGCTTTGGAGCTACCCTTTGACATTCTGGACAGGATTTGACATATCTTTTTATATCCTCCGTTATCCCTGGCCAGAAGTAATGACAAGCTATACGCTGTCCTGTGGCGCTGATCCCCATGTGACCACTGAAGGGAATCGCATGCCCGAGTTCCATCACTTTATCCCTATATGAAGTGGGAAGAACCAGCTGGTTGTGACCATTTGTTCCAGTTCCGGCCTTCCTATATAATAATTTGTTCTTCATAAGGTATTCTCCTTTGCTTGGAGGTGTGTGGCATTTGGGCAATTTTTTAAAACATGGCTTGAGTGTCCTATCATCAGCCTGCGCCTTCCTCATCTCCTCCGGATGAGCATTTATAGGTTCACCTTCTTCTTCCTTTTTCTGTGACCTGGTCTGCACTGTCGCCATGATCACAGGTCTCTCGGGATTCCCCAAGAAGACGTACCTACACCCCAATATCAGAGGGTAGATTGGTTCATCTATCACTGCTGCTCTGATTTCTCCTTCCACATAGCGAGTTTTCACCGTTATCCTTGCGATGGGAAGTGTCATGAGTGGTATGTCCTTAGTCGCCCCTTGTATTTCCTGTTTCTGTGGTATACTGACTTGGGTCCACTAGGCTAGACTTCACAACTGAATCATAATCCAAACCTGTATCATAAAGGCACCTTATGGTGACCCCATTACAAATAACATCCTCACAAACTGGGGGGTGATAAGGTTCCTGCTGTCCATTAGGATTAACCTTCAATCTTTGAGTCCCCGACTTCATTGCAGCAATGTTTGAAGGTTTCCTTCTACAAAATTCGGTGTTATGGTTGTCTTTCTTACACCATTTGCACCATCTTTTTCCTTGGTTTAACGGTTTTCTTTCATTATATTTTTGGTCATTGAACTGTGAGTTTCTGTCACGATAGTCATTTCTTGGCCTATCAAAGTTTGTCCTGCCTTTATTACCCTGTTCTCGGTTATCAAATTTATTAAATTGCTGTGGAGCTTTAAAATTTTCTATGTGCTTCTTTTTAGTGCCACTTACCTCTGCCTGGGCTGTCTGATACCTCTCAGCGACATTTAAAACCTCCCCAACCTCTCTGCACCTTGTTCCATGAGAAATTTTCTCAAGTCTGGAGCCATGGACTCTCTTAATTGCTCTATCATGATCATTTCATTAAGATCTTGGGTCTTCCCCAGAGCAGTCCATTTCTCCAAATAGGTTTCCAGTCTGGCAGAGAATTGGTGGTATGTCTCCCCAGACAACAGTTTGGCATTTCTAAATTTCTTACGGTAAAATTCACCATTTTTTTCGTATCTTAATAACAAAGCCTGCTTTAGCATGTCATAATTGTCTTGGTCTTCTCTGTTCATTTTGGCGAAAACTTCATAAGAAGTACCTCTCAATCCCTGTGATAGCTTTAAACTCCACCTCTCTCTCTCTCTCTAACCCATATGTAGTAGCTAATAACTCAAAACGACTGAGGTACCCCTCGATGTCATCGTCTTTCTCAACAAAATGGTCTAAATGAAACCCCATAGCCGAGTTTGAGTCTCCCTGACTAGCTGCAGCATCTGAGGCAAAAGGGCTGGCACCATTTTCAGGAGCATGGCCTTGTAATTCCAGCTCCCTTAGTCGTAATTCATGCTCCCTTTGCAACCTTCTATCTTCTGCCTCCCTTTCGGCAGTCAACCTTTTTTCTTCTGCTTCCTTTCTCTTATCTTCTGCCTCCCATTGCAACCTTCTATCTTCTGCCTCCCTTTTTTCTTCTGCTTCCCTTCTCTTATCTTCTGCCTCCCTTTGCTGTCGTTTTTCTTCTGC
The DNA here is from genome assembly GCA_024509875.1 of Oreohelix idahoensis. Lineage (NCBI taxonomy): Eukaryota > Metazoa > Mollusca > Gastropoda > Stylommatophora > Oreohelicidae > Oreohelix > Oreohelix idahoensis. The sequence continues at coordinate 113,778 of JAMPIV010012499.1, forward strand.
CTCCCTTTTTTCTTCTGGTTCCCTTCTCTTATCTTCTGCCTCCCTTTGCTGTCGTTTTTCTTCTGCCTCAATCTGCAGCCTCTTAAGTTCTCTATCAGCCTCAATTTGTAACCTCTTCTCTTCAGCTAACCTCCTATCTTCCCTTTCAATATACTTGTCACATTCAGCAGTTACATACTGAATTAAAACCTGACCATCCATTCCCATTTCCTTCGCCGTTAGCACAGCAGCTGATCTTAACTTTGCCAGCTCAGCCATCACACAAAATAACACTGACCAGGGTAAATCTAATTACTTAATGACAGGTAATTCTAATTAATTAATTAATTAACTAACTGGCTGTGAAGATTCACCAACTTTGATTTTTCACTTTTATTTTAAGGGACCCTTTTAAATTTTGACAATTTGTCCCCACTAGTTTAGTTCTCCCACCAGGAGATTCTAGTATTTATGATTATCTAATTATCCCTGGACAAGACCCCAATATCGTAGTGGGTTTGATGGTATTGTATGGTTGAGATGTTACCTAGTGTAATGAATGAGGTCAGCTGTGAAGGCTCCTGAGATAAATGTTGATGCGAATTACAGAAGGCCCTTCTTACTACCACTTACGACCTCAAACATATCTTTTTTACTAATGAATGTAGCTACGTTAAAAGTCTAGGGTACTGAAATGTAATGTGTTGTAGTAGATTACCCACACACCCACAGATATTTAATAAGTCTAATAATAATAATAATATAATGTATAACACACTGAACTAACTCAGGCTGTTTTAGTTTTAAATATTAAATCTTTTGGTAAATTTATTTGTTCTGAACCAAACGTTTGTTGGTCAAAACATATGAAATATTATGGAGTTATAAATGGAATGCATAATTATATGACATAATAAAATGGAATGTGATTACAAAGGTATGTTATAAGTCTAGTTAACATTAATTATATTAGATTGTCCCAGGAGACTATTACTGAATGTACTGTTGGGGTGGTATCATCACGCCCAGTCTATGACTACCAAACATTGTCCATTGACTTATGGGATGAATACATGGTTTATTTTCCCACAATGGTATGTCTTTATTAGTTGATAAATTAGTTGATAAATTCGTTGGTAAATCAGTTGGTGAACTTCCAGCAGGCCAGATCTCACTTATCTCGACTGCGTCGATCTTGTACAAGAGTCTGGTGGCCCCTCCTCTCCGTGCTGGGGGAAATATACGGCTACTCTGACACAATGTTAGACTGCACTGGTCCACGCTTGTGTATATTACAACAGCATTCGGCACCTCTTCGGTGCCAAACAGAAACTCACAATTCTTAAATAAAAGTTTTGTGGCATGTGTCAGAACTCTACCTACTGAGCCACTTCTGCACACAACACTACACAACAACACCACACAGACTGGGTCAGATCTCTCTGACCACACAGTAAATCTTACCTAGTTGTTTTCATATAGCACTAGTTCCCCAAGACTACCTTGCATCTGAGATATGTTCAATAGTTTCCTTCTATTCAATAAGATAGGTGATATGTTCCACTGATCTCAACAATAGATCCGCCTCCATAGTTTTAGTAGGCGTCCATATATTTTGTTTGTCTCTAGACCTTGAACTTGGGCTGGGGATCTAGAGCGAGCACTTACTTGTCGTAATCATTTTATATGATATGGCAGTATCAATCACTCGAAATATTAAAATGTACAAAAGAAATACTTTCATTCTTACCAGAATTCAGAATTGAGAACACAGTTAAATGCTAGCAAAACTCAGCTGAGCTGCTGTGTATCTGATGGCGTCCCACTAAAATTATGTATTATCTTCTGGAAACAACACCACAGGTACTAAACCACTGTGTCTCTGGACAGTCTTGTAACGAATGGCAAAAATGCGCATCTCTGTCCTGCCAATGTGATTTCATTCATCCAATCACCGACTCCCCCCCTAACTTTCAAATCTACAACCAAAGTCAAATTTCAGTCAGCTCTCAGTCAAGTATGTATTACTGTCTGTTGGTCCGTCTGTCTCTACTTGTTTTTCATACAAAAAACACGCTTGGTTCTTGGACCCCTCCATGCAGTACCATACACACTTCTGCCTTCGAAGTTATTTTTAGCCACAATTCTCCCTCTTTCCCCTCTCTTTAATTACTTCCAATTATCTATTTTCTATAACCAGTCGCTCGTCTGATACAGTCTTTTGTCAATATCTTCCTTTTTAAGTATAATTTAAAGTATATTATTTCTCTGCTCAAGACGGGCTATCAAACTAGCTAGGTTTTATATTCCTAACATTATTATTAAGAAAAAGTTACTTTTTCAAGGTTAGTTGTTTTTTTGAAATATGTTCGAGAACCTTCTCCACGGCTTTTGCCGCTGAATTCAAATAACAATCAAGTATCGTAAAAGTCCAAGAAATGACTGTTTCTGACACGAGCTAAAGTCGTTTTTTGTCCATTTCCTTACCCTCTGTCAACTAGTGACGTGAATTTTTTCTTTTACTACCAATTGCGTCTTTTAGCCTTGCGATCTTCAAACACGTGTTCAGTCATATTTTTCCTTTTGGTGTCCTCCGTTCTCTCCCGTCTACAAAGGGTAAACGTTTCGTCTGCACGTCTAACTCGTTAGTTTTAAATGGCGGTGGGAAAGGCTGGCATGGGCGAGCATGTCTCCTAGTATCTTACGCATTATTTTTAACCCTACATTTTATCGTTAAGTTTGGAGATATTTTAACGTTGTATCATGGTAAATTCATCACAATTAGCACAATGATGTTCCACTAAATCTGTGAACATTACAACAAAGATGTTCCACTAAATCTGTTTACAGTACCACAATGATGTTCCAATAAATCTGTGAACATTACAACAAAGATGTTCCACTAAATCTGTCTACATTACCACAATGATGTTCAACTAAATCTGTCTACATTACCACAAAGATGTTCCACTAAATCTGTCTACATTACCACAATGATGTTCCACTAAATCTGACTACATTACCACAATGATGTTCCACTAAATCTGTCTACATTACCACTCTGATGTGTGAATACATGGTCCATGGAAGTCATTATTTATCTTTGTGCTCTTGACGAAATATGGACCCACCACTAACAGCTGGGCCTGTATCAGGACGTCTGCGTCATGTATTCACATGTTCTTATAGCGGTAGCTTCTGTAGCAATGTGTTTGATATGATAAGGTGGGCAGACACATGCACAAACCTCATATTAGTCGCCTAGTACGACATGCATGGGGGTTCAGTAATCTCTTTAGAAACTCTCGATGACGAGTCTGTAGTTAAGTCATGGTCCATTTCCACTTTAGAAACTCTCGATGACGAGTCTGTAGGTAAGTCATGGTCCATCTCCACTTTAGAAACTCTCGATGACGAGTCTGTAGTTAAGTCATGGTCCATCTCCACTTTAGAAACTCTCGATGACGAGTCTGTAGTTAAGTCATGGTCCATCTCCACTTTAGAAACTCTCGATGACGAGTCTGTAGTTAAGTCATGGTCCATCTCCACTTTAGAAACTCTCGATGACGAGTCTGTAGGTAAGTCATGTTCCATCTCCACATAAACATTTGTGGCATTTATGTCGGTGACATAAGCATTTGTGTCATTTATGTCGGTGACATAGGCATGTGTGTCATTTATGTCGGTGACATAATCATTTGTGTCATTTATGTCGGTGACATAAGCATTTGAGTCATTTATATCGGTGACATAAGCATTTGTGTCATTTATGTCGGTGACATAAGCATTTGTGTCATTTATGTCGGTGACATAAGCATTTAGTGGCATTTATGTCGGTGACATATACGCATCAAAAGTAAATTAGAAGTACTAGTATGAAAAACTTAGCAACGTAAATATTTATATCAGTACTTGATCCCAGTGTATATTTCATTATAATTAAGAAAACACAAAAGTATATTTCTAAAAAAAATTCTAATTTTCATAACATTCTTAAGCAGTCAACATAGAAATGTGTATTTCACTATGTAAAAAATATTGTTAAATAATTTGAAGGAAAACAATTGTTATATTTCCTAAGTTCCAATAACTTTCTATACAGTTGTTGCTTCCAATGGAAAAAAGAAATAACCTTCCCTGACATACAACACAAAACTATATTGCTGACGTTCAGAAACGGGGTAAACAGAAATAATGAAGGCGACAAGTCTGTGATGCCAACATTGTGTTATGTAACAGACACAGAAAGTAAATTGAATGTCAATGAGCTTAAAATCTTGTTGTTCCTGTGAAATAAAAAGAGCTAATTAGCTCTCATTTTCAATTGAAGAAAACCTAATGTATAATACATAATTTAAAAACAAGTTTCCGGTACACACTTATTTTAAATGCACTAAAATGTAGAAATACATTGTCTTTGTCCAATGCATTAGGAATTTATTATCATTCAGTTCGCTATCAAGTCGCATTCAGCAAATTTCACATACTGTTTTTTAGACAAACGTGCTGATTGCGTGTTGGAAATAATATACATCAGAACGTTTTACAAAGATTGACAGGTGGGTAATTGTAAGTCTGTCTATGCTTGTCTTTGTAGCGATCTCATCACAGTGTCCCTGATTTTCCAGACGTATTTTCTGCTTCTCCTCATCTTCCATTGAGAGATTTAGTTAGTGATGCAATCTTGGACCTACTAATCGTACAAGTCGCATTCTTGGACCTTCCAGTCGTACAAATAGCTGTTATGTATTTTGTTTTTACTAATTAAATTGAAAAGCACCATCACTTAACGGCAATTTAGTTATTCAAATACTTGTGGCAAAATATTGTTAGGTGTGAAAATCCTTGGACGGAATTATTAGGTCGCTAACTTTTCCTCTCTGACTGTATTCAGTTACATCTGTTGTGCGTACTGATTACGTGAAATTTCAGTGGTCGACACATTTTCGTTCTCTGCTATCAAGCAGATATTAGTTATTTTCTTATCAATATAATTCTCCTGCCGGTGATAATTCGTCTTGTCTGTTTACTTGATGATTCCGGCTGAGAACGTGGACAGGTGATGCAATATTGACCGACATTCATGTTAGTAAAATTCTTGTATACCAAACCTTAGCTGCGCCGGATTAGCCCGACGTAAGCCCAGCCAGTTTATTTAGCGCTGATATTGCTATTGTGATTCACTAATTACTGACGTGCAGAGTCACAGCTCAGATGGGTACACAAGGATCGGTGTTTGCACATGGACTAAGCGATAATTAATAGTCGGACACATCTGAGAGGACATGTTACAATAGTTTCGGGCAGATGTAAGAAGTTGTATGTAATTATTGACGAGAATAGTACGGAAATCTCACTTTCATATTTGGAAGACATGACCTTAGCATTAATGCACATACATTTCCTTGTAATATGTTGAATTACAACACTATAACACATAGATTTTGAAACGATTGAAAGGCATTCGAAACATAGGAAAAACAAAATTCCTGATTGGACCCTACCTAAATCGTATCAAACTACCGCGGGGGGAGCGAAGTGTAATATAATCTGACACTTTAGTTAGTTTAGAACAGAGTTAAAATTCACCTCGCGCCAAGAAGCAGAGACTCCGACGCCTAGCTGAGCCACAATTGGATGAGGCCCAGTGCGGAGTCCGAGCAAACCGAAGTACTGAAGACCTAATCTTCACACTCAGCCAGCTGAGTGAAAAGGCCCTTGAGTATAAGAGTGAGATGCATCTTTGTTTCATAGATCTGGAAAAGGCTTTTGACAGGGTCCCCTGGAGCAAACTTTGGGATTGTTTGGCAAGGAAGAATATTCCAGCACCTCTGATTCATGCTATACAGAGCTTCTACAAGTTTTGCAGAAATTATGTGAGGACAGCAAACCATAAGTCAGAAGAGTTCAGGACCACCACTGGTGTAAGTCAAGGTGATATCCTATCACCTTACCTCTTCATACTCCTTATGGACGATGTCATCAAGGCATGTAAGGAGAGAACAAGAAAGTATTCAGTGGGGTACTGGAAGATGAGACAGGTCTATATTTTGGAGCTGGCATTTGCTGATGATGTCGCCCTGATTGCTAAATCAGAGGCACATCTCCAATCCAACCTGCAAGTCTGGAAGGAAGAGCTGGAGAAGAGAGGGATGGTCATAAGCAGCTCTAAATCAAAATCCATGGTAATATCACGAGAAGAAAGAAGACATCAGATTAAGCTGGGAGAACAGTTCCTGGAGCAGGTCGACCACTTTAAATACCTCGGAGCTATTATATACCGAAAGGGAGGCATCAAAGAAGAGTTGGCCACTCGAAAAGCAGCAGCTGGGAGACTTTTTCAGGCCATAAATCGAGGATTCCTCAGCAAGAGAGAGGTTGGTAAGAAAACGAAGATGGCTGTATACCGCTCCACCTATGTCCCAGTCTTGACATATGGATGCGAGTCATCGGCAATGACTACAACCCATAAAAGCCAGATCCAAACCTCAGAAATGAGGTATCTGAGGAAGGTAGTTGAAGTAACAAGAAGAGACATGGTAAGCAACCAGATGATACGTCAAAGCTTTAAATCCTACCCCCTGCAGACCCAAGTAGAACAGTCCCAATTAAGATGGTTTGGCCATGTCTGCAGAATGGGAGAAGATCGGCTACCACGACAAGCATGGGAATTAAAGAGCCAGAGATCCAGACCCCGAGGACGACCCAGAGTCCGCTGGGAGGGCAAGATTAGACAATCTTTGAAGGACCGAGGACTAGAATGGAACCAGGCCAGGAGGAAGACAGCCGATAGGATAGTCTGGCGCTCTCTCTTTCAAACCTCTACACCTCACGGTAGAAGGGGAACGACTAAGTAAGTAAGTAAGCCAAGAAGACAACCAGACCTTGCCAGAGTTAAGAACAGTACCAGACTGGACCTTGTTGGAGTATATTGAGGCCTTAGAGCCCAGGAAAACGATACCATTTAACACGGAAACCCGGAATCTGAGGAAACTAACACAAAGTCAATAATGGGAACTTATTGCTAAACAAAAACAACACCCCAGACCACGTGTAACAGGCATCGACAAGCTGCCTTAAACTATTTATCTGAGCCACCAGTCTGTGAGATTAAAGACTGTCGTAAGTTGTACATTTTAAATTCTATATTTTGCATTATTAACATGTGAACACAAATGTATATATTGACATGTGATTATTAATAAGTGAAATTTGCTAGTGAATGTCCAGTTCATTTGAGGCTGGAAAACTCAGCATATAGAATGAGGATTTAATGAACCACCACTGCCAGGTCTGGTGACTGCTTCATTGCAAGTTTCTTACAGAGAACCAAAAGCAGAGGTAGTCCCAATTTATATATGTAGCAAGGTGTGAATGATGAAAGAAATGATGTTCATAAGCTATATTATTAATATTTTAAACATGTAGATGTAAATGTAAACATTTTCAAACTATATTGTTAACATTTTCAAACATGACAGATGTAAAGTCAACATATTCAATGCATATTATTAACCTGTTCAACCCATGTAAAGTTAAATAAACATCTATTGAATTTAAATGTAAATAAATTTGTCCGCTCAATAGGATTAATGTTAATTCTCTGCGAGGGTAAAAGTTCTGAGGTAGATGGGATGGTGACATGAAAAGAGGGGCACATATGTATATGTCGGCAAACTCAATACTCAGAAGGTATTTGTTTCTCTTCTTTTGTGACACTAGTTGGTGGTACCAGTTGAGGGTACTATGTATGGATCAAGTAAGGGTATAAGTTACCTGAAGTCACGCTGGACACCATCATCAGACGGGTTTTAGAGACGCAGGATTTACTTCGTAGACACTCCCTGACGCTTCTGGGAACGTGCTGCGCCCTACAACATTGACCAGGGACGAGAGTGATCCAGTCATTTATCTACGAATACCCAAACATCAGCTCGAGGAGAACTGAAAAACTCATTGGCAGCTAAGTAGAAACATAAAAGCTACCAAGTGAACTCTTACCCAATACTTCATAATATCACGCGATGATGATTGTCACGAGAGGTTAATATAGGTGTAGATACAAGATATCCTGGACACAAAGTTGTATCAGGTGATACCAGGATAGTGCCAGATAAGAAACTGATCATTTCAGAAATACCCCCTTCTTTGAAAAGACTAAGGGTGTATGGACATCAAAGGTAAGATCAAGCTGTATAAGTTCTAGGTAAGATGGTAGAAACTATTAACCAACAAGAACTATAACTTAACTTAAATAATTCAAATAAGTCAGTTGGTATAATTTACAATCTATTTTGTACAAGTTTTTCTTTTCTTTGTGAAATTTTCACTGAACTCAAAATTGATTGAGAATAAAATTATTAAAAATCACTTGTTAAATATTCACAACTATGTACAATCTGCAAATTTCTACGGACAGTTCTTTTTTCCTGGGTGAACTTGATCTTGATGTGGAATGTATTTATTTAGGATCAATAAGAATTCTTCCCAGTTAATATGGATAAAGTCAATCACTGATTTATGAATTTGCCTATCTAGATGCACTGACTTTTCATCATACTGTCTAATTTAATTATTGTGGTAATGCTGTTTATATACTGGTCTTTCACAATACTGCTCTGGGAAGAAGCTATCAGATGTGATTCTTCCAAGCATCAAGATAACTATGTTGTTGTCCCTCTAGACTTATATGGCTCTTGCACCACTAGCTCATTCAGTTGAGTCTGGCTCATTAAAGGTACACGTTAGTTACAGGATGTAACCTGAAATATAATTTGTTAACCACTGCATTGTCTATATCTATCTTCCTACCAAAGATGTAGGTGATTTTTTTTTCTTAACCAGCGGCACTTAGGCTATCAACCCTTCGGCCCAATGACATGTCATTGCGAGGCTCGGGAACCTGAGGACTTTCCTTCCAACCCAGTCAGGAGCTTCGCTCCTTCCCATCCACAGAGGGTTTATCACAGGAGCCGTTCAGGTTATTCAGTCAAATTTCCGGCCGTAAACATTTCTTCAAACGCCGACGCCCGGGTTTTAATCATGAACACCTGGTCGCCAGTACAACGCCGTAGCCATTACACCAGCGCGGCTCCCAAGATGTAGGTGATAAGAGACGGTTTCAGACAATGTTCAGGTAGACGCACAGGGCATAATAAATTATCAATAACATAATTTATTTTACTGTGAAGATAATCTTTCACTAATTCCTTTGTTACAGCTATCTGTACATGATTCGCTTCTATACAGTGATTAGGCCTTGTGGAAAAACACTATATAATACTTTAATCAATACAGTAATTCAATTAATTTCATTCTTTCCTTCGTTTATTGTGTTTAGTCCATTCCTTCCAGAAATATATCTTTAATACTTTTCTAAAACTACTAACACACTTTCCACTTCCAGTCTCAATTTATATAAATAACCACAGGCTTGGATTGCTCCCAATAATTACACTGGTTTATAACACACGTATACACTACTTAAGACACAATTTGATTAATTAATTAGAAATATATAAATGTATACTTTATTTCTTACCCTCAAGTACATACAGTCGAGCTGTTAATGACTATTCCGTCTGCTCTCAGATGCAGAAGGCAACGGAGTCTCATTGACAGAACTGGCGGTTTCACTGTCGTTTGAATTTTTGTGGCAAGCATTTGACGGTTGGCACATCCTTATATAGGTCAAGGCCCAGCGGTTCGGAGAACATTAAGACTGAAGTATGTTCGCGTTCTCACATGCAGGCAGAATTTTATCAAGTTGTGCATTTATGGACAATTAGAAATATTTATATATCTTCTTTATTCATGGGCCGATTTCCTTCATATTAGGCTTAAAGTACGTCATGCTTATTCTTTTTATATTTAGATAATTGTCCTCTACCTTACTTCGTCCATCTTTTCATAGGTGCTGTCTAAACAGCAAAATTTACGACTAGCCAGAGGTATCGATGCATTCAACTCAGAATTTATCAGTTAGTATAACACTTTTCCTGGAAATCTTTGCACATTCTTATAAATGAACAGTCCTATTATCGAATTTCTGACCTCTTCCAAGCGGTACTTTGCTCACAATCCTATAGTTTATTTTTCCAAACCCAACTCGGTAACACAGATTTGGATTCCGGCCATTTTAGATGCCTAATAATTTTGTAAACATACGTGAATAAGGATGCCGTCATTGGTCCGTCTAGAATACACTTTTAATTGTACGGTGTACCGTTTTGGTATAAATGGCGAATTATGATCCAGACTTTACGACAATGGTTATTGTTTGTTAAATAATTATCCGTTTTTAAAACTCTTACTTACTTAGTCGTTCTCATTCTACCGTGAGGTGTAGAGGTTTGGAAGAGAGAGCGCCAGACTATCCTATCGGCTGTCTTCCTCCTGGCCTGGTTCCATTCTAGTCCTCGGTCCTTCAAAGATTGTCTAATGTTGTCCTCCCAGCGGACTCTGGGTCGTCCTGGGGGTCTGGATCTCTGACTCTTTGTTTTTAAAACTCTTAACACAATTAATTATTACATTTGTTACTTGTATAAAGACAAATCTAAAGTTGATTTAACAATTTTGAATGTACTTCAACGATATGTCTCAGACCATTTCTTGAATGCACTTAAACAGGCCTATAAATTAATAACACAGGACAACAAATTTTGACTATTTGCGTGTATCTGAGGTTAAACCAAGTTACCTTTATGTTGTTTGGGCTGCTGAACATGAAAATGGCTGTTAAAACACCAGATTAGCTCTAGTTTTTAAAATATCTATAAAACAAGTTTTACACATTTCCATATACATACCAATATAATAATGTTCATAGCGGAAATGATTCAAAGTGACGCCTTTTTGCCTGTCGCTTGTAATAAGTTTCTGGAGCATCTCTCACAAGGGCCCAGCAATAGTCTGCTAGCATTGCTGCATTCCATTTTCCTTGGTACCTTTTTTCGATGGTAGTAATGTCCTGATGAAATCGTTCCCCATGCTCGTCATTGACAGCACCGCAGTTAAAAGGGAAGAAATCCAGATGAGAGTGTAAGAAGTGTAATTTCAATAACATGTTGCACCCTAATCTTTCGTAGTGCTGCAAGAGGGTTTCTACAAGCTCCTGGTAATTGTCAGCCTTATTGTTTCCTATAAAACTTGTGGCCACTTGCTGGAAAGCATTCCAAGTTAACTTTTCATCACCTGTGAGGATATCATCAAAAATGCTGATCTCGGAAGAGCTGACGTATCTGTGGACCGACAAATACGCCTTCCTTGATTTTAACCTCACTAAGTCTTGGAAATTTATCACGAAGGTAAAAAAAATCCTGCCCCATTTCGATCCATGGCCTTTACAAAATTCTTCATTAGTCCACGTTTGATGTGGAGAGGAGGGAGCAAGATCTTGTGGGATTCTACAAGTGGTTCATTAAGTACATTCTTTTTCCCCGGTTCAAGTGATTGTCGTTAAGGCCAATCCTTCTTTTTTGTAGTGGGAAGTCCTGACACGACTGTCCCACAATCAGAGGAAAAAGCACAACTTTTTGTAACCCTGCTGTAGCCCCATTAAGATGGCAATGACCTTCAGGTCACACAAATCTGCCACTTATACTTGTCATAGTTGATGGTGTGTAACAGTTGTTTCATGTTGTTGTATGTTTCTTTCATGTGGACTGCATACCCGAGTGGAACAGATGGTAAAACATTACCATTATGGAGCAGCACAGCTTTTAAGCTCAACTTGGACGAATCAATGAACAGTCTCCAATCGTTGTCTTTGTAGTTGATATGCAGTGGTACCATTAAGACCCACTATTTCAACGCAAGCAATGAGGTTATCTGTCATTTTGAAATATGGAAGCATATTCTTTTGCCGAGCACGAAACACAGACAAATGAACATTCTCTTCTAGAAGATTACATTGCTGCAGTCTGGACCCCAACAGCTTTGCTTTATTTTTTGGCAATTCCAGATCTCTAACTCATTCATTCAATTCACTATGGGTGATTTTATGTGGCTGTGCAGACTCTTCAATAGGCAATAAATCAGGATCTCTTGGTGTAGATGCTTTCACAGGTGACGGATGTCCACTGGCCTTATTATCTTCTTCATCATCCAGAGTAAAAGATTCTGGTGGTCCGGAACAGGAAGTCCTTTCCCGTGAGGCACTGGCCGCATAGCAGAGCGAATATTCGGGTAGGTCACAGGCCGCTTTTTCTTCTTAGAAATACCATGTCCAATTGGAGGAGTCATGCAAAAGTAACAATCATTAAGATGGTTTGTCGGTTCCTTCGACACCATTAGAACTGCTAAACACATCGATCGTTCTTTTCGGTTCAACCAGCAGCGCAGATTCGTTGCACAGGATTGACAACAAATGTGTGGGGCCTAATACCGTTCCTGGTCACCGATCTCACAACCAAAATAAAGGCTGTAAGCTTTCTTTACCATCGGTTTCATAGGTCGCCTTTGTGATAGCAAAGTTATGTGTGCGCAAATATAGCAAAAATAATCCGCAACGTTCACACATTCACGAGGCATTCGTGTCGGGAAGGTGGAGCCACCAGCCTACTCACCCCCCCCCTCCCCCACGATCTTGAAAACTAGAGCTAATTCGCCACTTTTATAATGGATCTTAATGGATCTTTAGCTCACACGAAATTGTGTCATAATTTCTCTGTTCAAATCAACAGCCTCCTTATTCTTGGTGCACAAAATGCCTTGTTGGAGGAAATAAACGTCCGTAGACATTGTGTGGGTATTTATACATCTCTAACCACTTTTATATGAAGATACATATTTAAACACTTTCGCTGCAATTGTCTCTTCGTGAGATACAATTCACTTGATGGTGCACAGTGAGAACGGTTATCAACAGTGTCTTCCATCTTTCTTTCATTACCGCATTACGACCAAGATATTTGTTTTACATTCGATGTTAAACAAAGTCTGAACATGCACGACGTTCAGATGGCGCATGCACACTTACCTTTGCGCACTTTTCTTTGGCGAGTGTTACTAGTTTTGGGAGCGTTACGAACGGAAAGAATGACAGAATGAGCTGGAAAACTGTATATATACTAGAGTAAAAGCCAGTCATATGACGGGAATTAAACTGTAAAGCACCATTACCTAACTGCAATTTTAATTATTCAGATACTTTTTGAAAAACAATGTTGGTTGTGAACATTCGATTGTCCATCACAAGTGTCGTGAAATGACGTCTGTATCACATCACGAATTCTAAATATTCTGACCATACCGCGCACCATACATTGTAGATAGATATGATACACTGACCAATGAAAACGCTTTCCTTGTCCTGTATTTACTACCGCTGGAAAAATAAAGATGGCAAGGCCCAATATGTGTAACCTGATTAACTTCGGAATTTCACTACAGCATTTTAGAAGAAGTACCACTTGAAAGAGCGTACCAACACAATATAAGGGATGTTACTCTACTCCTAAGTAATAATACCTTTACTAATATAGGACGGGAGAAATCTTAGTTTGAATGCATTCAAAGCTTCAGGTTGTCCTCAATTTAGCAGTTTAAACAATGCATAACACAAAATGCAATTTGGGAACTAAAAGATTATTACATAGATATATAAAGCCTAATTCCAGGTATAATTAAGCTTTGGGGGAATGAAATCGCATTAGGAATAACGGAGATAACTAAAAAAGTAGTTTTCCTATTTTCATCGATAGGCAAAAAGGTAAACATATTTTCTGATCGTGATTACATTCCCCGGGGTTTCCACCTCTTACGTCCAAAAAACATTTGTTAAACTGTTCTTATTTATTTACCTTTGTAAAATATTTGAGTTTAAACACTTTTCAAACAGAAAAGAGTTATTGTATAATTAAATTGTAAATATTTACCAACAGACTTACTTAAATTCTTTAAGTTAAGTTACAGTTCTTGTTGGTAATTTTTAATTAAATAATTTCCCCTAGCAGAAACAGAAACAATATTATCTATTATAATCACAGAGGCGGATCAGGAGAGGTAGCAGATAGGGACTCAGAGTACTACATCACCATCTTCTCTGGGAAATTACATAGCTTGACCCTACCTTTGTGTCTATACACCCTTACTTTTCAGAGAAGGGGGTATTACTGATAAGACCTCTCGATCGAGACAATGGATCTCCAGCGTTTTATGTCTCTTGTCTTGATGGTGCACTCTGATAGACTCTTTCCTGTCCACCTCTTGACGTTATCTTCCCACTTACAAGAACAACTTGTTAGCATGGGTCTTGTATAAAATAGGACATTTTAAATATACTCGACTTCTTTTAAATATAGTTGTCTCTTTATCAATCTCCACCCATCGACGACACAAGCAAGAATGTTAATGTTGACATTAGGAAATTTACATTTACCAATCCTAGAGGGTTTGGGAACAAACAATCCATTTTAAATAGTGTTTAATTTGTTTATAATCTGGAGAATATATAAGGTTTATTTAGCTTGGAGTGTATGGAGAGTGTATCACCAAATCGTTATATAAATGTTCATTTGAGAGTAAACTGTATTTAATTCTAGACCGTATTCAACCCCACGTCTTTGAGGATAGAAAGATAAGATAATTAATCCACAAGCATATTCTAACAGGCAGCAAATGTAATGCTTTAAAAAGTTTTAGCAACCTCATAATGCGCTACACATTATTACAGAAACATCTCCTGTAAAAAATACATATTTTAATTCGGGAAGTGTATTTTAATCAAAGATTGTCTCAGTCCTGGTTTTGTAGCAATGGAAGTGTCACTCTGCATTGCAAGTCAGGAGTTGTCGTATAATGGTAGAAATCCCCTGTGTATTATTTTGATCATCCAATCAGATTATTTCACTCAATCAGTCAGGGAAGGGTTTCCGAAATCGCCATTTCACGTACCATAATGGCGTAACGGTGAAATGTATGAAATGTGGAAATCTAGGTTCGAATTCGGCAAATATTTTCAAAATAGATATTGGGAAACGATACATCCATTATCATAGTTTAACCGCAGACGGAAGACAGCTAAGGACATCGTTGGTTAATTACTACTTACCCTATTTGCAGAGGAATTAGGAAATATTGTGTGTATTATCAAAGACACCGACACGCTATGGTAGATATACAATTGGAGATTAAAATGAAGAATGATCGGATTAGAGTCAAACTTTCACACAACGGAAGCAGAAAGTAAGCTACCACTACAGGTATTCGGGTGAAAGTGATAGGTGAAGTGGATGGACATAAAGGATGGGATCTTTGTTACTAGTAAAGCTCATCTGCCATTTTCTTGCTGTCCGATGTACAATTTTTGGTACGAAAAAAAAAAGTGTGACGTAGATGCTCTCCGCAATTTGAGTACATATAGAGGTGAGATTTCAAGATCATGACACACACAGCAAATCCATCAGTTTACAAGAGCGGACCGAGTGTGTGAGAGCTGAGACTGCAAATTCATATCAACCTAGACGATTGCAACAGAAACAACATTACCGGGGTCCTGCATATTGTATTCTGAAAGCCAGAGGTACATACGAGGGGCATTCAGAAAGTAATGCACCACATCGTTTTTCTCAGGAGCTGTTTATTCAAAAAGCATGAAATTTATACACACTATACATGGATATGTCATGTAAACATCGGTACTATTCAACATAATCCCCATCAACTTGTACGGCTTTGTGCCAGCGCAAAACAAGTGCATGTATTTTTAGCCCGTACCAGATTTTGTCTTGATCATGTAGCCTTTTCTTCGCTGCATGAATCACTCCTTCATCATCTTCAAACCTTGTCCCTCGGAGTGCATCTTTAAGTGGACCAAATAGATGAAAATCAGAGGGTGCCGAATTGGGACTATAGGGTGGATGGGGTAGTACAGTCCAACCCAATTTGGTGATTGCTTCCCGTGTTGCCAGACTTGTGTGAGGTCGCGCATTGCCGTGAGGAGAAGCAGGTTTGCTGGATTCTTGTGCGGCCAAACTCTGCGAAAACGTTGATTGAGTTTTTCAATGTCTTAATCTAAGCTTACGAATTGATTGTCTCTCCTCTTGGCATAACGTCCACAAGAATCACACCTTCAATGTCCCAAAAGACAGTGATCATGGCCTTTCCAGCTGAAGGAATTGTCTTGAGTTTCTTTCTTCGTGGTGATTGCAGATGATGCCACTCCATTGACTGTCTTTTTGTCTCAGGTTCAAAATGATGTGCCCAGGTTTCGTCACCTGTAACCAAAAAGTTCTGTCCATCAGCATTGAAGCGTTCCAACAATTCGGAAGAAATTGCTTTCCTTTGCAATCGGTGGTCATTTGTGAGACTTCGAGGAACCAATCTTGCGCAAACCTTAGAAAATCCGAGAGTTTATATAACTGCATTTGCACTACCAATGCTGACTGACAGCTGTAAGGCCAATTGTTGAGTAGTGATTCACCTATCAGTAAGAATAATGCCCCAGCGCATGTCAACATTTCTGCATTGGTGGCTGTGGCAGGACATCCACAGCGCTGCCGATCAAGCAGCTCCGTATCTCCACTTCCTGATTCTTTGATTCTCTGAACTCAGCGACTGACTGTACTCCTGTCGACTGCTAAACTTCCATACACATCACATAGACGCTTGTGAATGTTCACAACAGTTTCCTTCTCTGCAACGAGAAATTCTATCACAATTCACTGCTTATAACGCAAGTTGCTAACACGCTCCATTTCAACGGTTTAGGGCAGCCGTTTTATTTAGCCGGTTGCCATGCAATTTGGTGCACACAATTGGCACATGCAATATTTGAAGCGTGCAAAATTTCATGCTTCTATCTTCATTATTAGCTGAGAAAAACGATGCGGTGCATTACTTTCTGAATGCCCCTCGTAGAATTGCATTACTAAAGTTGTATTATGTAGGTTTATAGTGACATTAGGATGTACAGTACACGTTATTACATTGGTTTGCATTACGATATAGATACTATTTGTTGAGATATCATGTGTGGCTCTTTGTCGCGTATTGTGATATGATTATGGAAGATTGAGATACCATAAATATAACCAATATCTTATCCAGCCTGGCACTGCGAATAGTCATTTTTAGGACTGGTAAATGACGCGCCATCAAGCTATCAGCACTTGTTAAAGCTGGCTTGAAAGACTGGAGGTCAAAGAGTTATTTTGTTTTGTATCATGCTACTTTCTGGATATATCTGTGTTATCATCTATCATGTTTATATAATGAACGTATGGTATTTTTTTTATATTATGCAACAGCTAGGCTTGTAATGACACGTATGTAACAGACATACGGGAACATGTGACGTATGGAAATATAGATACAGTAATCTGACAGCCGTTGCTTTCCCATTTAGTGTCTACCATTGGCTAAGCCAAACCACGCAATTTTTCGTTCGTATGACTCACCTCTGAATCCGCACCCTTTTTTCTGGGAACATAACAACAGAGTTGGTTACCAACTTTCCGCAACCTGCCAGTCTAACAGGGGAGCGAATCACGTTTGTTTACCTGAGTTTCTCACGCGAGCTGATTTGCCAATTACAGGTCATTAGACAGATGCGCGTAGAAACAACTGACCGTTTGACGAGTTACACCGGCGATAATATTTTCCCAACTACCTTTGATGTTCTTACGTTTCAGGGGGACGTAATGTTTGATCTGCAACAAGGGAAGTAATCTAATAGAGGCCAGGTGCACGGCAAAATAATCTGATGTCGGTTAGCATAGCTGAGTAGAATGAACGAAGAAATCTTTGATCCGGGAAACGCAGTTTCCTGAGTTCTCTGCTATACAGAATGTGTGAAGTCTAACATCTTCTAGTGATAATAACACCATTATATGTATAAATACCGCGCTCTCTCAAATTCAGTTATCAGAGTCGCTCTGAAATTTCTTGGATAATATAAACACGCCAGACTAGAACCATTCTTTGCTAAATGTGTTAAATTGTCTCGTGTGGATTTCATTTTCTGATTTGTGGTAATAGAAACTGTGCTTATGTGTTAAAATTGTGTTAAGATTACCATTTTTAATTCACT
The DNA here is from genome assembly GCA_024509875.1 of Oreohelix idahoensis. Lineage (NCBI taxonomy): Eukaryota > Metazoa > Mollusca > Gastropoda > Stylommatophora > Oreohelicidae > Oreohelix > Oreohelix idahoensis. The sequence goes on from JAMPIV010012499.1 coordinate 131,788, forward strand.
GTAATTTCCTAGCGTTAAAACTAGAGAAATAACATAACGCGTAGATATTTCCAGCCAGTAATTAACGTAAATTCCATCAACCCACTTGCTTACACAAGAAGATACGGTTTAGCTGACTGAAATTATTGCGCGTGACGGATGAGTGTCAGAATAGAATTCGCATTGTATTTCAGTGTGTGCAATTTTATAAGTGACTAGAGTTTATATCATGTGACAAAACAACAGACGTCGACAGATAGCTAGTAGTGACAGGACAGGCGATTTTTGTTAAAGTGCGCGTATGGATAAATTAAATATTAAATGAATTTGTGCGCTGTTCATTGTCTCGCAGGCAATAACGAGGGAGGGCACATACCCTTTTCCCGACATGCCATAGCTGAAAACTTACGGATGGATAGGATAGTAGCAGTTTTTTCATAAATGTTCTTTTCCTTCTAATATAGCATCTGATCAAAACCAGCGGCCAGCGGTCTAGGCTTAGTCCTAATATTATTTTTGTGTCTTCGAGTTTTGGGCTAGTTCAGTCCTCTCTCTTCATTCAGTGAAGTATTAATGGTGTTGTTGCAGTCTAGTTATGGGATTGACTGCTGTTGTTGATCTACTGTTGCAGGGTAGAACTGTGTTCTTTTTTCACGCCCACACAGGGCTAACTATATATATATATATGAGTCACTGACGATGACAAGTCAGTATGAGTCGGGATTAGGTATGGCCGACAAGTGTATACATAGATATACATCAGAATATGCGAATGCGTACAGGTAGGTTCGTAGATTCAATCATCCATAGTGCATACCCTCTCGTACCACTTGCAGAAGTCAGGAGGGTTGAAAACGGCTTGTACGATTCCAACTATTTATTAAGATACAACACGTATATGTTGACATCAAATATATATACTGTCATTGGGACATGGTTCAAGCACATCAACATCATGTAGATGAGAGCCCTGCTAGCGTAGTGGTAACAGCACCGCTCTGGCGACCGGGTGATACAGGATCAAACCCGGGCGACGGCATTTGAGGATTTTTCGTCGACCGGGATTTGGACTGGATTAACTCGAGACCTGGCGAGAACATTTGAAGGAGTTTCGTCGACCAGGGACTGGTGGCTCCTGAGCCGACCCAGCTGCAATGGGTACCTCCGAAATCGGCGAGTATTTGCCTGAATGGCGAGGGACACCTGTCTCTGTACAGGAAATAAAGGGATACTCAAGTAAAATCAATGTCAGGTTAGACATAAATAATAACCTGAGATTTCGCCTCAAGTATTAGCGGACGTACGCAAAAAAAAAAAAAACATCATGTAGATAATATATATTCACTGCATCCAATACCACATAGACTCTTTAGCAATATAGCCGCATAAATGGCGGGCTTCAAAACATCTACTGTTCTCTGTGTTTCCACTGACAAAACATGTCATGTGAATCTTTAGCAATATAGCCGCATAAATGGCGGGCTTCAAAACATCTACTGTTCTCTGTGTTTCCACTGACAAAACATGTCAAGTAAATCTTTGGCAAGATAACAATATCAATATTCTCATAAACTCTCCACCGCACCAGGAGAAAGTCACCTCAATATATCAGCCAACCATCTTGGGCTGGTAGCATCATAATACAAAGTTCTTGGCTACAAAAATAGTTTAAAGGATATTTTTACCTTCACTGCCATCCAAGAATAACACAAAAACATTCGCCATCCTTGGTTCTCAGAAATGTGTCAGAATTATAACAGGCAAAAAATCTCATACATTTTATCACACAGAGAACTCTGATCCCCGTTTACACCGTCCGAGAAGGATCACTCCACACCTTCTCAGCTCAAAACGCACAGGCCGACTGTCACGAGATACAGTCTCCTGGTCCCTCCAAAACCAGCACGCATGCGCATATATCGCGTGACGTGAGGTTAGCTACCACGATAAGAAAAAGTAGAAAAGTAACGAGTAAACAGAGACAAGATGGGATACGAAAGGAAAGAAAAAAATGAAGGAAAGCAATGCCTAAGAATGAAGAAGAAAAAATATGACATGGTAATCAAATGCGTTGCATAAATGAATACCCTAATAATATAACAATGTACATGACAATCTAAATGTACTTACACACCCGAAAATAAAAATACTGAACATGATAACCTAGACAACATGCTCATGACGCATCAATGATTCGCTGATGAAGGGCCTCAAAATATATATAACGCCCTAATGTCAGGCTGTACTGACGCACAATGGAGTGTCTGGTGAGAACAAAATATAATCTCACAACGTTAGAGAAACTATTTTCTCATTGTACTAACATTATATAAAAATTAGGTGCCACAATCGCACAATAAAGTGCTGGCAACATTACAATGATACCCACATCAAAAGGCAAATCTAGAAGATGGTAATGATGACTAAGAGCATCATGATGGTTAACCATCTTGGATTTTCCGCAAGACAAAGTAAATGCAGTTGACCAATGCGTACATCTCCCAGGCTGAGCTGAAGTCATAGCCTGTGTAGTGGACACATAAACAACTAAGCAATATACTATAAAGGTGTAAAAGCAGACAGTAGTAAACTTGGACATCCGTCGAAGTTTAAAAGGAAAGCACTGAGTACGACAAAACGTCGTAAAAGACGAAAATACTGAGCTAATCGGCCCAATAAAAAAGGTAAAGAAAGTCACAAAGTAAAGATATGTACTGACAACTAAGTTCGCACATGTAGCAAAGAAACTACCAGTCATTGCCTTAAAGAAGTTGCAATCAACATGACTGGATATAGATTCAGTCGTAGCACTAAAGTTAGTATGAGTGTCAGTTAAAACTGAAGGATCTTCTTCTATAATGGTACTTAAAAAAGGGTCAAAGTTAGAATAACGACGTACAGAGGTATGTCGTACTGGGCTAAAAGAAGCACCAACATTAGCATGATGAACAATTGTATCATGAATACTGGAAGATTGTATAGAATTAGCAGAATGTATGTGTTAAGAGTCAGTTTGTTTTAATGTGCCCTCTTTATTCTTCTGCTTATATTTGTGGTCTAAGGGAGTTTACCAGTAATTTTAATTTCTGGAATAAGGTTGATTTTGTTGTTATATCCCCTTGGGCTTACTTGTGTCCAGCTATATGCCCATAAAAGGTTCTGTTCGTAGATTTTCTTGGAACAGTTTCGAGAACATTCCTGTAGTGAGACGTACTCAGGTCGCGCAATTGATTTGCGCATGCGCTATGATTTTGGCGCAAAAAAGACGGTTGGTTTGATAGTCGGCCGAGCGTCTTGGAGCTGAACGGAAGGTTCAAAGTTTCTTCTCTGACCCTGTGAACATATTTCAGTGTCCTCTGTGTGTTTAGAGAAATTGTTGAGATTTCACCTTTTGATGTAATTCTGACATTTTGGAGAGCCTAGGATGGCGAGTGTTTTGTGATGTTATTGTTGAAGGCAGTCAAGATAAAGATACTTTTTTGAACTATATATATTTTGCACCCAAGTACTTTATAACTTAATGCTACTAGCTTAAGTTAGTGGGCTGATGCTGAGGCGACTTTCTCCCAGTGCGGAAGAGAGTCCGGGAGATTATGGAAATCGTTATATTATGCACCTACTGTGTTTGGTTAGAGGAAGGACAGAAAAGATTATATTTTGAGCCCGCACTTACACGGCTCGTATTGTTATAGATGCACTTACTGTGTTTGGTCAGGGGAAGGACAGAAGAGACTATATTTGAGCCCGCACTTATATGGCTCGCATTGTGATAGATGCATCTAACGTGTTCTGTCGCAGGAAGGACAGATATAAATTATGTATCTGAGCTCGGCACTCATGGGAATAGATATAAATTATTCATATACTGTTAGCACTATGATACGTGCAGTCTGCTCAAGAGTTATTGTCATTATGATTGTACTGGACTTGTTGCTATGTCTACATTCAATATGCCAGTGACAGTATGCTTGTCTGATGTTCTGATGATGTCTATTGTCTTCGTGATGTTACAGTAATAAATCGTTGAACTGTGCACGTCGTTCTCAAAGTTATTGACTTATGCATGTGGAGTGAACGGCGTGTTGTCCTACATGGTAACCACACATACGCCTCCAGTGGAGAGCAGCATAATTCTACCTTAATATCCTGTGTGGCGTTTCTAGAAAAGTTTATCCACCCTTGTACAATGTCGGCCAGTACGGCCTATAAGGAAGAATTGTACTGCTTCACTACCCGTTACATTGGTACTTGCTACAAAGCTGACATTCAGCCCTTCTACATTAGTACATCACATCATCCACATTGGTGGCATCGGGTTTGCAACAGTCTTTGTCAGCTTTAAGGGTCTGTTACCCGTGTCATTCGCGTTAGAAATGAAATCAAATCCATGTTTCCTGGGCGGAAATTGATGTACAGTCAACATTTTTTCATCGTTGGCTGTCAAGAAGCTGAGCAGTCGATTATCCAGACCTTGCATCATTGGGTTGCTGTACCTTTCAGCGCTGGATCATCCTATCGTTGGACTGTTTGATATTGTACATCGTTACTGTCAGTTTAGAGAACAGTGCCTGTTTTCATCATCCCTGTATTCCTTCAGCGTTGGATCGTCTCTTCGCTGAGCGGTGCTTGCTGAGGACATCATTGTTGTTATTAGCGAGGCCAGGATTTTTTTCGCCAGTAAAGATAAGTGGCTATATGTGTTGTAAACTGTGCGTCTGTATGTGATAGTAGAACCTTCCTATCTACACATACCATTTATATTCCTTGGTTTATGTTGCATGTTTCTTTGTTTTATGTTATATAACTGTTTATATTTCAGCGAGTTTCGGTTGGGCGGTGACTCCAGTAGGGTACATCCCACTTAACCCGGACTTACTGTGAGCGTTCTTTAGGGACCATTGCGAATTTCCATCAGTGGAAATCGCTAGCGACTTTTGTTGCTATTTTTGTTTAGCTGTGACGAGATGTGTTAGTGTTGTTTTCGTAATATTTTTCTCTGTTCTTTAGTTTTGATTAAATTGTTCGTGTTTGTTTGCCTCCCCTTCCTATCGTTTATTTCTATACACCTTTCCGTTTATACACTGTTTTGTTAGTTGTATTTGTAATTATTCGCAGTTATCATTACATTTTTTGTAACATTCTCTTTTAGTTCTGCTTAATTGTTCTTTTGATTCCTGCGAACGTTTTCATTTGTGATTTATATCTTGTCACTGTTATGTTTGTATGTACCGTATAAGCTATTATACATTGTCAATATTATTATGCACATTATGTATACAATTGAGTAATTATATTAGTAACAAGTAAAGTAATTATACAAGTTCTGGTACAAAGACTTGTCACCCACTGAGTTGGGACAGGGTAAGCTATACAAGGTATTGATCTCACATAATTAGACAAAATGTCTACATTGGATTACTTTATTGAGCAAGGGAAAACCCTTGTCGAGACTGGAGAGAAACTAAAAGAATTTGCACTTACTGAATATGCCAAGGCGCAGAAAGCTGAAGAGAAGAGACAAAAAATAGAAGCTGAAGATAGGAGATTGCAGGCAAAAGAAAAAAGAATGCAAATGCAAATGGAAATGGAAAAACAGAAGCTAGAAGCTGAGGAGAGAAAAAATCCGCAGCAAATGGAAGCTGAAAAACAGAAAATGGAAGCTGAAAAACAGAAAATGGAGGCTGAAAAACAGAAACTTCAGATAGAAGCTGAGGAAAAGGAAAAGCAAAGACTACACGAGGAAAGAATCTCAGCTTTGGAGTTGGAGAAATTAAAGTTGGCGAATATGGGTAATTCGCAAAATGATTCAAATAACCAAACAACTTCTAATAAGATGAATGCTGGTTCTTATAAGGTCAAGTTACCTGCTTTCAACTCTACCTGTGATGATATATCGTTCTATCTAAATAGATTTGAACTTTTATGCGAATCTCATAAAGTAGATAAGTCGCAATATGTTGCAAAACTGATGGAGATACTTAAAGGTGAAGCATTGACTACTATAAGTATGGTAGAGGGTCCTGACAAGAATAATTATGATGTTGTCAGAGCAGCCTTATTAAAGAAATATCATTTTAATGAAGACTGGTATCGTCTTCTCTTTAAGACTATGTTACCAGAGACGGGGGTAGAATTTTCAGATTTTATCTCAAAGATACGTCTAACGTTTTCACGTTGGGTCGAACTTTCAAAGACTGACCATACATATGAAGCCCTTATGGCCTTATTGCTTCGTGACAAAGTCATGTCATCAGTTAGTGAGTCTTTTCTTACCTTTTTGCATGAGCGCAAGCCTAAGAACTTAAATGATATGGAGGGATATTGTTGCCAGTATGTCACTGCACACCCAAATGTAACTGTTAGCAATTCTAAAGTCAAGGAAGGTTTACCGGTGGCATCTGCAGCACCATATGGTATTAATTTTCATCGTAAATATCAAGGTGCTCAGCGCAACTTTGATAGGAGGAGTAATCACAATTTTGGACAGAACCAAGGAGGTCCTTCTCGTAATGATTCTTCTTCAGGGAATTGGAGACAATCTAATAGGCCTCAATATTTTGGTCCTAATAACTATAGGAACTTTAGAAAAGGTTACTATAATAGAGGTAGTTGAACAAATAATAACTTTTCAGGGAGACAACAAAACCCATCTAAGAGATATCTTGATCAATGTGAAAATGACAATCACAACCATGGAAACTTTGGTTCAAATCAGAACAATAGTTTCAATAGACAATATAACAATGATTGCAAGAAATAAAATAGTCGCGGTAAATCGCAACATAATAATAGGTCATGTCACCATGTTTACTCTGCTCAACAAGAATCCCAATGTATGAATAATCAAGGTGACAATGATAATAGTACCTCTAATGCTAATGCTTGCTATGCTTTCGATTTCGAGAGAGCATCAAAGTGCACACAATGCACAACTTTGTTCGAACCTACAACTGTATCTACTTTGAGTTGTGGTCATTCTCTACCCACTCTCCCTGCCGCAGCTGCGCATGACGGAAGAGGGTCTCTTATCCTACATAAAGGTTTCGTGAATAATGATCCAGTCTCAGTTCTTTTTTTATTCTGGATGCACAACTATTGGTGTTAGACAATCTCTCATAAATCCTTCTTGTGCCACTAGAAAGGTTGTGAAATGTGTCACATTTGGGGGAACTCTTGAAAGGTATCCGACGGCTATTATCCATATAGCTACTCCCTTTTTTACGGGACAGGTCCACGCATGTCTACTCCCAAATCCCATTGCGGACCTTATCGTCGGACGTATACACGGAATCAAAGAATGTACCCCGCAGCAAATTTCTGTTTGGGAAGAACAAAATACTCATGCTGCCTATGCAGTCACTACAAGAGCACAAGCTCAAAATATTTCCCAGACTCCATCAAACGAAATTAATGAAGTGCATAACCAAGATGATCACTCGGTGATTTCCCGAGAGTCTTTTATAAAACTTCAACAAGATGACACTTCTTTGGAAAAATTATTTCGCCTTGTTGACAATGATAATCCAATACATAACACAAATCGCAAATCTTGGATAGCGATAAAAAATGGGATACTAGTACGTATGGTACGAGATTCTGCTTCGTCTATGCATTCGCAAATTCTTGTACCCAAGAGAATGAGAGTTTGAATTTTACAACATGCCCACGACTCTCAGTTTGCTGGTCATATGGGATTTTCCCGTACTAAATCGAGGGTTGTTGCTTCCTTCTTTTGGCCACACGTAAATAAAGATATAAGAATTTATTGTCGCTCCTGCAAGATATGTCAGGAAGTTAAGTCGAGAGGTCCACGCCATGCAGCACCTATCCAGGCTGCGGACATTCCTATCCGTCCCTTTCAAAAGATGGCGATAGACATTATTGGTCCTTTTAAGATCAAGTCTGCCAGAGGACACCAATTTATCCTTACATGCATTGACATGTGTACCCGTTGGCCAGAGGCCATACCTATCAAGAACATTTCTACTGCTGATATAGCAGACGCTCTTTGGTTAATATTCTCACGTCTTGGATTTCCAAAAGAAATCTTATCTGATCCTGGCACACAACTAATATCAGACACTATGTCTCAGGTGATGTCTACTCTACGTATTAAAAGGTCTTTAAGTAGTATATATCATCTTATGTCAAACGGTTTAGTCGAACGTCTAAATAGAACGCTCAAGAGTTTACTAGGAAAGATAACTGAGGATCACCCTAATGACTGGGGCAGGGTTTTACCCGCTGCCATTTTTGCGTATCGAGAAGTCCCTAATGAGCACACAGGCTTTTCTCCATTCGAGCTCGTCTTTGGTGCGCAACAGCGCGATCCTATGTCATTACTGCATGACTTAATAACTGCTGAGGATATCAGCGAGGAAACTCAATCCTCTTACGAATATGTTATTGCTTTAAGGAAGAAAATTATCAAAGCATGAAGGTTAGCTACTTCTGCATCGGAAATTGCTAAGGAGAAGGCGAGGAAATTCGCAAATAAAAAAAGGCGTTTACGACAACTTTGTCCCGGTGACATGGCTTTGGTATTTCTCCCTTGTAAGGAAAACAGACTTCTTATCTCATGGAAGGGTCCTTATGCTGTTATCTCTAGAATTTCTGATGTCGACTATGTCGTCGATGTGGATGGAAAGCATAAAACCTTCCATATTAATATGTTAACAGAATTTAATGATAGACCCGATTATCTACAACCGGTTTTCCAAGTGAAAGACGATCCAGTGGTACCGCATGGTCATTACACATCTCTGTCGGTAATTCAGGAGGAAGAGGCTACTTTTTCCGATGTGAACCTCCCTCTTCCGGTTATCCCACTGCATTCTAGGGAATCATGGGAAGATTTATCTATCTCTTCAGAGTTATCTGCTGAACAACAGAGACAAGTCTCTTCTATGTTACAAACTTTTAAGGACGTGCTTACGGACATTCCCGGACAAACATCAATTATGTCACATGACATAATACTCACCGATTACAACCCTATCAGAGTCCGTCCTTATCCAATTCCATTGCACTTTCAGGCACAAGTCGAGAAAGAATTGGATGAAATGATTCAAGTAAAAATAATTGAACCTTCTACTTCGGCATACTCTTCGTCTATTGTAAATGTCAGAAAAAAAGACAATAACATACGTCTTTGCGTCGACTATCGCAAACTAAACCAGGTGACGGAATTTGATGCTGAACCTATGCCTTTATTGGAAGAGCTCCTTACTAAACTTTCAAATTCTCGATACTTTACCAAACTCGACTTGTCCAAAGGTTATTGGCAAGTTCCTCTTACTGAACAAGCCAAACCTCTTACTGCTTTTTCAACACATATGGGTCTGTTCCAATGGAACTTCATGCCTTTTGGCTTTATGAATGCCCCAGCTACTTTTGTACGCATGATGCGTCGCATCCTTTAACATCGCTCGGATGTTATTGCATACTTGGACGATATTTGTCTTTTTAGTGATTCTTGGGAAGATCACTTTTTAGGTCAGTATGAACTGCTATCTACTCTACGCTTTCATAATCTGACAGCCAAACCATCCAAAGCCTATATTGGATTTAGTGAGATTTCTTTTTTGGGTTACCGTGTTGGTCATGGTCTCTTACGGACGGAGGACCATAACACTTCTAAGATTTTAAACATCACCGTGCCTAAGACAAAAAAAACAAGTCCGTAGTCTCTTAGGTTTAATTCAATTCTATGGAAGATTTGTTCCAAACCTATCGACTATCACGGCACCTCTCTCAACTCTACTGAACAAGGGGTCACCTAATATGGTACGCTGGTCCCCAGAATGTCAATCTTCATTAGATAACATTAAAACATTATTTTCATCTTATCCTATCTTAAGACTACCCACTGCTAGTAAGACTTTTGTTCTTCCCAGCGACGCCTCATCCACATGAATTGGGGCCGCATTGATGCAGGAGTATGATGAAACTCTGCATCCAGTAATGTATGTCTCTAGAAAGCTGAATGTAGCAGAACGGAATTACTCGGTACTAGACCCAGAATTATTGGCTATGGTCTGGGCGATACTTAAACTTCACAGATTCCTTCTTGGCGCTCATTTCATTGTAGAAACAGACCAAAAAGCCCTCACTTCTATACAGAGTAAAGACGTGAAGAGTTCAAGATCAACGCGATACGCTATTGCTCTTCAACCTTTTCATTTTTATGTACTAGCTATTCGTGGTGCGGATAATGTTATGGCAGACATAATGTCTCGATGCCCACGGAATTCTACTTGACACTCATGCCTGTATTTTCTTATACATAGCGGGGTTTCTTATATACCAGTAATACTGTTATACATTAACAGTCTGTTCTTACATTTGCTTGACTCTCTTTAATACATTTTGGTAAACAGTTTGTATTACTTTCTCGAGTACCGTCTCTAGTGTAACGGAGGAAGGTTTTATTGCCACCATATATAGGCCAGTCATTTAGATGGCCACATTTAATAAGTAGAGATTTAAATTAGCTATTGTAAATTATTAAATCCTACGGTTGTCAAACAGAGATTCTGATTTGTATTGTTTCATAGCGTAAGCTTTCCCCAGCGAGTCTGTGCCGTTATATGGAGTGTCTCAACAGTTTGCCGGATATTTCAAGCGTTGTCACTACTTTAGATGTTCTTGGTGCCCTCCTGTATACAGAATGTTCTGGGACTTATGTAGTTTACTTTTATTTGTACTTACTAATTAGCTGGCAGTATTGTACATTTGTATACCATATTTTGATAAAATATAGTCTAATACGATGTGGTAGAATATGTTAGTGTTAAGATACTATTATTTGTTACTTTGTAGTATAGTATAATATGGTAATGACACATCTATTTTTTACTAATATATTATTGCGAGACATGTTGTTATTGTATTTTTTTGAGATAGATGAAGTCACATGTATGTGATTTTTTTCTAGCATGGTATGTTGCCTGCACCTTAGTGTGTGATTGCAGCAATTCCTTTATAATATTAGTACTATGAGAAAATATTTTCTCTTAGTTTGTGATATTTTTTTTATCTCCCGACGCTCCTTTGTGCGTCAGTAACAGCCTGATATATGTCGTCATATATGTTGTTGCCCTTCATAGGTGCATTATTTGTAGGTTATGAGCCTGTTATCTGCTTGATCATGCTTATTATTTTTTTTTTGGGATGTGTATGTAAAGGTAGATTGTTATGGACGCTGTTACATTTCTATGTTATTTATTTATGTCATGCGCTTGATTACAATGTCATATTGTTGTAGTTTTTCTTCTTCTTTTTTCTCTCTTTTGTATCCCATCTTGTCTTTATTCTCTCGCCACTCCTCTACTTTTTCGTATATTATCTTAGCGTGCTATCTGCATTCCTCTTTGTTATTCTTTTTACTGTTGTATTTATGACTTCATTAGTATATATTTATATGTAGATATTTGTATGCTACCGCCCTCTTTGGTTTGATGTATTTTTTCAACAAAAAAATGTATTATCATTTTTTTCCACGGTGGATGCAGTAGGATGTTAAGAGCCAGTTTGTTTTAATGTGCCCTCTTTATTCTTCTTCTTATATTTGTGGTCTAAGGGAGTTTACCATTAATTTTATTTTCTAGAATAAGGATGATTTTGTTGTTATATCCCCTTGGGCTTACTTGTGTCCAGCTATATGCCCATATAAGGTTCTGTTCGTAGATTTTCTTGGAACAGTTTCGAGAACATTCCTGTAGTGAGACGTACTCAGGTCGCGCAATTGATTTGCACATGCGCTATGATTTGTGCGCGGAAATAGACGGTTAGTTTGACAGTCGGCCGAGCGTCTTGGAGCTGAACGGAAGGTTCAAAGTTTCTTCTCTGACCCTATGAACACATTTCAGTGTCCTTTGTGTGTTTAGAGAAAGGGTTGAGATTTCCCCTTTTGATGTAATTCTGACATTTTGGAGAGCCTAGGATGGCGAGTGTTTTGTGGTATTATTCTTGAAGGCAGTCAAGGTAGAGATAATTTTTTGAACTATATATATTTTGCACCCAAGTACTTTATAACTTAATGCTACTAGCCAAAGTTAGTGGGCTGATGCTGAGGCGACTTTCTCCCAGTGCGGAAGAGAGTCCGGGAGATTATGGAAATCGTTATATTATGCACCTACTTTGTTTGGTCAGAGGAAGGACAGAAAAGATTATATTTTGAGCCCGCACTTACACGGCTCGTATTGTTATAGATGCACTTACTGTGTTTGGTCAGGGGAAGGACAGAAGAGACTATATTTGAGCCCGCACTTATATGGCTCGCATTGTGATAGATGCATCTAACGTGTTCTGTCGGAGGAAGGACAAAAAGAAATTATATATCTGAGCTCGGCACTCATGGGAATAGATATAAATTATTCATATACTGTTAGCACTATGATACGTGCAGGCTGCCCAAGAATTATTGTCATTATGATTGTACTGGACTTGTTGCTTTGTCTACATTCAATATGCCAGTGACAGTATGCTTGTCTGATGTTCTGATGATGTCTGTTGTCGTCGTGATGTTACAGTAATAAATCGTTGAACTGTGCAAGTTGTTCCCAACGTTATTGACTTATGCATGTGGAGTGAACGGCGTGTTGTCCTACATGGTAACCACACATACGCCTCCAGTGGAGAGCAGCATACTTCTACCTTAATAGCCAGTGTGGCGTTTCTAGAAAAGTTTATCCACCCTTGTACAGTGTCGGCCAGTACGGCCTATAAGGAAGAATTGTACTGCTTCACTACCCGTTACATTGGTACTTGCTACAAAGCTGACATTCAGCCCTTCTACATTAGTACATCACATCATTTACATTGGTGGCATTGGGTTTGCAGCAGTATGACGTTAGCAGAATCTACCTGGTGAAAAGATTTACGCATACTCCCTAAGGTAAATGCAGTAAGGTGATGTTGCTGTTCCCAAGCAGCAATTTGTTCTGGTGTACACACCTTTATACCATGTATCTGTCCGACAGTAAGGTCGGCGATAGGTGCTCTCAGCAAACATGCGTGTATATAACCAGTGAAAAATGGTGTGGCAATGTGAACTATGGCAGTCGGAAAAGTCTCACCTGTCCTACCGAATGTCACACATTTCACCATATTACCTGTAGCGCAAGATGGATGGACTAAAGACTGTCTAATTCCAACAGTTGTGCATCCAGAATAAAAGAGAACTGAGACTGGATTATTATTCACTAACCCCTTATGTAAAGTAAACGACCCTGTTCCGTCATGCGCAACTGGCGCAGAAAGAGGGGGTAGATGATGACCGCAACTCAAGGTAGTGATAGCTGTAGGTTGAAACAAAGTAGTGCACTCTGGGCACTGAGATGCTCTCTCGAAATCGAAAGCAGAGCAACCAATAGCAATAGACACACTATTATTATTGTTACCTTGATTATTAACATCCTGAGGTTCTTGTTGAGCAGAATTAGCCTGGCGATACGATCCATTACTTGGAGATCTACCGTTGTATTGCGATCTATCGCGGCTATTATTTCCATTAGAATCATAGTTATTTCCTCTATTGAAATTATTGTTCTGATTTGAACCCCAGTTTGGATTGTCGCGATTACCATTTCCTCTTTGATCAGAATATCTATTAGACGGGTTTTGTTGTCTCCGTGAAGAGTTATTATTGGGTTGATAACCTCTATTGTAGTTATCTCTTCCAAAGTTCCTATAATTATTAGGACCAAAATGTTGAGGATTGTTAAATTGTCTCCAGTTTCTTGAAGAAGAATCATTACGTGATAGACCCCCTTGGTTTTGTCCAAAATTACGATTATATCTACCACCAAAATTTCGATCAAGACTTTGAGATCTACGTCGCCAATTAGGACCATATGATATTGCTGAAGCAACGGGTAAACCTTCCTCGATTTTAGAATTGCTAACCGTTAGATTAGGATGCGCCCTGACATATTGGCGACAGTATTGTTCCATTTCTTTCAACTTAGGAGGTTTTCTCTCATGTAGAAAGGAGAGAAAGGATTTACTCACTGATGACATAACTTTGTCTCGAAGCGATAAGTCCTTAAGAGCTTCATATGTGTGTTCAGTTTTTGAAAGTTCAACCCAACGTGAAAACGTAAGGCTAATAATTGATATAAAATCTGAAAAATCTTTCCCTGTCTCTGGCAATAGAAACTTAAAGCGTAGGCGATAACCCTCTTCATCCAGTTGGTATTTTTTTAAATAAAGCAGCTCTGACCACATCATAGTTATTTGCGTCAGGACTTTCTAACATACTTATGGTACTCAAAGCTTTACCCTTGAATAACTTTCTCTCATCTGCTTCCATTTGCATTTGAATTGTTTTCTCTTCCATTTTTTGTTTTTTCTCTTCAGCCTTCTGCGTCTTAGCATATTCAGCAAGTGCGAATTCTCTTACTTCCTCATTAGTCATTCCAAGGGATCTCCTTTGCTCAATGAAATAATCCAAAGTAGACATTTTACTGGATTATATAAGATAAATACCTTGTACAATAATTATTATTTCAGAAACTCACTTTATCCCAACTCAGTGGGTAACAAGTCTTTGCCCAAGAACTTGTATAATTATTACTTATCAATAATATAATTAATCACTTATATACTTATTGTGCATAACAATATAGACAGTGTATAACAACAATGAATAATATCAACTAGAAAGACAAAGACAAAATATCAAGGACAAACGACAACGTTCGCAGGAATCAACAAAACAAAAGAGCAGAACTAAAGCAGAATATTACAAAGCTTGTAATGACAGCTGCAAATATACTAACAAAAGAATCGACTACACAGTGTATAAACGAAAAGGTGTAAAGAAATAGACAATAGAAAACGGGAGGCAGACAAATACAAACAAATTAATCAAAACTAAAGAACAAACAAAAAATATAACAAAAACAACACTAACACGTCTCGTCACACCTAAACAAAAAAAATAAAGATGACTGAATTCGACGTAAACAGAGTCTGACCAAGATTATAACAAGGGATCTTTTACGCTACGAACTCACAACACAGTCCCTATAGAACGCTTCCAGATCCACTGACCGTCCGAGGACGTATTAGTAGATCTGAAAGTCCCGCCAACCAAACCCGCAAAGGAAAAAAACATGTATGACATAAAAAACAAGGCATTTGAATAGAGTGTGCTGAGAGGAAGGCTTAATCACAACACATATAGAGGCACAGTTTACACGACATATAGCCACTTATCTGCTATTGGAAAAGATCCTGGCCTCCGGGATAGCAGCAATTATGTACAATAATACACAGTTCAATGACCAGAGGATCCATCGCTGAAGGTTAAATAACTGTATGTTGCAGGGTCCAAGTCTGCTTCACTGCTCAGCTTTCCGACATGTTGAACTTGCTCGTTAAGAAATTGAACTGGCAACACTGCAACTTGATTGACGTAACTGTGCACACCACTTCGCCATGATCATTCTGTAAATTCTGTTGCATTCCTTTAACACTCGACAGGAAACAAGAGCTGACTTCCACTGTAGTAAGGTGTTGAAGAAACTTCCGGGTAACGCCGGGTATCTCCAGCTGATAATGACGACAGTTGCACTATAATGATGATAGCCCCATCAAGCTGGCCACCACTGTTGCAATCTAGTTATGGGATTGACTGCTGTTGTTGATCTACTGTTGCAGGGTAGAACTGTGTTCTTTTTTTCACGCCCACACAGGGCAAACTATAAATATATATGAGTCACTGACGATGACAAGTCAGTATGAGTCGGGCTTAGATATGGTAGACAAGTGTATACATAGATATACATCAGAATATGCGAATGCGTACAGGTAGGTTCGTAGATTCAATCATCCATAGTGCATACCCTCTCGTACCCCATGCAGAAGTCAGGAAGGTAGAAAACGGCTTGTACGATTCCAACTATTTGTTACGATACAACACGTATACGTTGACATCAAATATATATATATATATACTGTCATTGGGACAAGGTTCAAGCACATCAACATCATGTAGATAATATATATTCACTGCATCCAATACCACATAGACTCTTTAGCAATATAGCCGCATAAATGGCGGGCTTCAAAACATCTACTGTTCTGTGTGTTTCCACTGACAAAACATGTCAAGTAAATCTTTAGCAATATAGCCGCATAAATGGCGGGCTTCAAAACATCTACTGTTCTCTGTGTTTCCACTGACAAAACATGTCAAGTAAATCTTTGGCAAAATAACAATATCAATATTCTCATAAACACTCCACCGCACCAGGAGAAAGTCACCTCAATATATCAGCCAACCATCTTGGGCTGGTAGCATCATAATACAAAGTTCTTGGCTACAAAAATAGTTTAAAGGGTATTTTTATATTCACTGCCATCCAAGAATAACACAAAAACATTCACCATCCCTGGCTCTCAGAAATATGTCAGAATTATAACAGGCAAAAAATCTCATACATTTTATCACACAGAGAACTCTGATCCCCGTTTACACAGTCCGAGAAGGATCACTCCACACCTTCTCAGCTCAAAACGCCCAGGCCGACTGTCACGAGATACAGTCTCCAGGTCCCGCCAAAACCAACACGCATGCGCATATATCGCGTGACGTGAGTTTAGCTCCCACGAGAACGAACTGAAACGTTCTCGTGAACTGTTCTAGAAAAATCTACGAACAGAAAATCTTAAATGAACAGATGGCAAGTCAAGGGAGATAACAACTAAATCAGACCTGTACCAAAAAGTAATGCAACCTGTAATCTCCCTTAGACCATAGTATAAAAAAGTTTACATCCCTAGCTCAAGACAATCTGACTTTAACAGGTGTCTTCTTAGTGGCTACCAGTCTCAAGTTCCTTCGTGAACCGGCTGGCCCAAGAGACTAACAAATATTAATATTAAATCTTAATTGGACGGTACCATACCCAGAATTATTTATTCAATTTTTCCAGCCCACTGGGCATACGAAACCACATATATTCCAAACTGTTGACAGACGTAGCAACGGAGTGATCCAGAAAACTACGCTGTTTCAAAATCGGCACTACCCATAGAGCCAGCCAATAAGATTTATCATCATCATCATTTTTACATACTGTAACATTTGCCTTAGCAACCAGATGCTTAGCAGTACGGGGATTACTTTTCTCCTTTTGCAACTGTGAACGTCCAGAGCACGTCTTGCTTCAGTAACTTTTCGCGGTGACACTTGTTTTCATCCAGGACAAATTCAACCACCAAATGTGGCGTCCACCTTGTAATTATCATTCGATATATAGGCTGGACTGGGGCCATATTTGGGCAACTCACCAGACAGTACAAGTTCAGGAACTATTGTAATTTTTTCAAGGATTCAACACAACGAGTAAATAAGCGAGAGTGTTTGTGGCCAGAGATAGAGAGGGTGAATAATTTTCTTTGTTACAATCATTGTACCAATTTCCTTTTTTTATTTTGCTAAACTGGTGTACTTTACTGAGAAGTAATTTAGTGGGAACTTGTACTTCACAGTCTATTCTGTAACCTAGAGCTTATCTTTGACCTTTGGGTTATTAACGTCTCTTGGGATCCTTTCTCAACAAGGGGGAGGGCACTTATTCGGTTATTTTCATATGTCTGTAAAACATGATTTGTTGAGTCCTCTATATGTTTGATGTTGTAAACAGTTTAATGATAATAAACAACACAAAAATAACTCAACATTTGTGTGTTGGTCAGACCCATACCCCATTTAACCATAGTTTTTCACGTTTTTGTGTGTCTTTTAGTCACATAATTGTGTGTGGGTGTGTTTAGTTAAACTTATCTTTCTAGAGATAAGGGGTTGAAAGATTGTCTTACACTAAAATATAGTCGTATAGATGGGCTTGACTAGAGAAACTATTCAGTCCAGAGACAGATCTTCTCCTTAACTATTCACTCGTGAAATCTATTTCTTACACCTTTCTCTCTCACATATTTACCACTATCACCTGTGCTCAGACGGAACCATAACTATCTTCTAACCGATCTAAAATTTACGACAGCAGTGTATATTTTAGTTCTCCACTTGGATTACAACTGTCAGAACATCTTACCCACACAAACTCTGATCACACTAACACACACACACGCACACTAGGATGTGTGGTAATATGTGAACGCTATTATCCACGAGACTTATCATGTTGCAGGTTTGATGTTCAATCTGGTGGTGGATCCAGAAGTGCAGTCCTAAGCATTGTGGGGAAGGAACACGAAAGTGATTTTACCACTCCTGAGATCTGGCCTCCACATAGTGATGGTAGTCCAGAATATTAACTGAACCGTGTGTCAACCAACTATAAAGCAACTGCATGTAGCATTGCAGCTCCACAGACCAGGAATCTGGTGAAGATAAGTTCATGAACAAAAAGTTACCACAAATAATATACCAGAATCAAGTGCTTGTCGTGTAATGAGAAAGACTGGAAACTAGGACAGTTTTTAGATACTACTTTAATGTGTAAAAAGTCAACACAGACTTTGTAGATACTATTTATTGTGTCAGTTATTGTGAAATGTAAATATATAAATCATTGTATTTATTCAAAAGTACAAAGAAAATAGAAAATTAAGCATTAAATTAAATTGATTGATTGATTTTGTTAACTTCTGAAGTTATATTGTTTCCATGTTCATTACGTGTGTATTAATCAACTTGGACTAGTGTATAAAAGCATAGGTTAGTCGTAGTGGGAAGGCAAGGGAGGCTCTTGACCTATACACCTTACCATCTGGACAAGAGTACTTAACAGTCTGACCATATACTGTGCCATCCATACACTTGCGCTCATTTCTGAGACTGGGGTATTTCCTTAGATCAAGAACAATTTGCCTTGATCTATTATTCATCTCTTGATTACCCATCTCGCCACAGGAGTGATAGAATGTTAAGGTAAATAACAGAGATTTATGGTCAGGATCGTGACACACGATGAGACTGTTATATATGTGTATCACTGTTTTTAATTCTGGCGGCGTGAACTGCCGGTCAAAAATACAAATTGTATATTAGAATATAAGTATCAATTAAAAGAAACACAAGTATATAAATGATTATTACTCCTAACTGCGATCAATTATAAAAATTAATGTAATAGGAAAATATATATGCATTTTAATTAAACGTAAAACAAAATAATAAAAGTTTTGTACAAATGGTAAAACTACGTATTTTATTAATATATCGTTCATAAAAGAACATGACAATTTTTTTCAACTTACAAAAATACAGCAAGAAATATGTTCCTAATTTCTTATGCACATTGATGCCCATAGTAAATAATTATTACTTCCCCTGAGTTTCATTGCAGCTTTCAGTGTATGTTTCTCATTCTTCGTCTTCTTATTTCGCTCTCGTGTAATCACGTAAATCTCTCTTATAAAGTTGATAGTCCGTCTCATGCTTGTCTCGCCACCATTCAGTTTATCTAACCTGGGTGGAGAAGGCTGTGCTGCCACTCAGCTGCTTTCGTGGCGCCAATAAATTTGGAAGATACATTCTATTGCTTGTTTGTCCTCCCCACATGAACACATCTGTCTTTCTGGATTTTAATTTGTTGATCTTATTATATTTGAGTCTATAATGATCGATTCTTAGTGTGAAAATGACTACTTCTTTTTCGTACACTTTCCGACGTTCACTTGAATATTTTCAAAGAAAGCAGTAGTCAGCTTAAGGCTATTTCCATATTGCAGTGATAGTCCAACAGTGGTCACAATTCAGAGTATCTACTGAAGTGTCTTCAAAGGTGTGTAACTTTTGCTCAAGATTACTTTTTACAGAGATGTGAACTGAAGAATGGTGTTCCAATTCTTGGCAGCATGATATGAATTTAAAGAAATCAAGTGCTACGGCTGATAGGATCCAGGTCGTGTAAACTTTTTATCTTTTCTGACCTTCTACGAGTTAGGGCTCTGCTCGTTCTGATGAACCCAAAATTGAATTAAATCAGTAAAGTGTTACTTTAATAGCTCAGTTATAAGTATTTAAATGACTTAGACATACGGGTGCTGATCACTCAAAATGATGATTACATCAACTATAAATGTGTATATTTACAGATAACAAAATTTAAAGTCAATTATCGTTAACAATTATATAATAAATAAAGGTAGGGGGAATTAGGGGGAGCTGCCTCTAAGATTTCAGTTGGTTTCTGCTCCAGCCGAGGCTTGTTATTTGCAAGTTATGGACTGGTTCACTCTCGTCACTGGTCAATTCTGGTGGCCGCAACACGTCAAATGTAGTAGCGTGGGGCAATTGCAAAGATGGTCCCGTCTGTTAGATCCATCTGATGTAGCTGTCTAGCGTTGACTGCAGGCCACTTATACAACTCACTTGTTCCAGAAATAGCACCACAATTGGTACCAATGTGCCATGAAGAGGCTGACAGAATGACAAAAGAAGGTTCACATCTACATCAGCCTGATGCAAGTATAACTTTCAAGGAGGCAAGAGTTTTATCAGAAGCAGATACAGACACAAACGGAATGTAGAACATCCAGATCGCACACATAATGATTCTTAGTACCAGCTCAACAGAAGAGAACAACTGGTAATCTTCAGATTTCGCACTGGCCACAACAGATTGATACACCATTGATAAGAATCTTTTTCTTATTAATGATGTCCACCAAATGATAAATATAAGTGGATGGAAGCAGACATCATCATCATCAGTTAATAAACTCTTAATACAAGACCCTTGCCCTGAGCAAGAGACATGCTGAGAAATCTGAAGCTCGCTCGAACATCACCAGAGTTAAATACTGTGTTGTTGTGTTGCTCGTGGTTCGAGTATGGAATGTCAACTTGACCTACGCAGTGGTGTGTAGACATAGATGGAGTGTATAATGTGCGAATGATAGGAAGAGTTCGTGGTGTTGACAAATGTTCTTTTCTCACACTCATATATGGCTGGAAGTCATCGACACCAACGACTGTGTACCTTTACTAAAGTTTAATTGGACGTACACACTCGACAGCACAGATAGTGACAAATCACAGGTTGGCATAATACATCATGGTACAGTGGATAAATGGTCTTGCAATGTTATGTTACATGGGCACTCATGTAGAATAATAGTATAATGGACTGTCAGTAGCCAAGCACTCAGTATTGCCCATATATATATATATATATATATATATATATATATATATATATATATATATATCAACTGAGTTTACTGACAAAGCACGTCAGATTATAAACAATATCCAAGATGGCTTCTAGACCTAATCTCGTCTAGCGAAGATTCCTTAACATAATGTCCAGCACAGATTTTTCCATATAATTATATTGAACCGCTAGCAATGGGTTCTCATGTGTAGCAGTGATCTCTGGACTAATCAAGCGATAATACGGGCATCCCTTTTCTCTTCTTGAAAGTCACTACATGTTTGGTTCCAAGATGGCTTCACTCGTGAGCTGTCACTCACGTTTGGATACAGATAATGAATCTGTCCTAAAGTTAGTCATTCATTAAACATTTCATTGCTCTGTAGATTTGATCATGAACAATTGGCTGCATTCTACAGGATATAGTGCTGCTAGGAATCAGAATCGTTTTTTTCATCTAGTTAGATGTATCCTCTCAGACGTACAAATCATCCCTATCGAAAAACGGTGGCTTCGTACGAGAGTTCAAAAGAGTATCTTTATTACCTTGGTTTTCAGAAATATGATTTGGCAATAAGAATGAACACTGGGGTAAAGCATACACGATAGGTCTAGACGACTATCACTTTCCCTAAAAACCACTGAGATTACTTTTTTTCCCGGCGTCCAGCCGACATAGAAAAACACAGCCCATCATCAGGGCGAAGCCAAAACACACCTCTCTCGCGACACATCCGCCGAACAGCCTTTGACCTCTCTAGAGACAACAGAACATATAGTTCGACTTAGATATGTAAAGATATACAGATATAAGACAGACTCGTCCTACACAGACAAACAATACACATAAATTCAGGCCATAGATATTCTGAAGCAAGAACAATCTATTACTACCCAAACAAAGAATAAATCGCAGTAAAACTGGATTCATCCGCGGAGTTCGATCGAAAGAGACGGCACAACTTTCAAGGGAAGTAACTCAATAATGACTTTCCCTTAAGCACTAAAAAATATCTATTTTGTTTACAAAATATTTGCGAACATAACAAGTATACCAATGTATAATATTGTAAGATATCAAAGACTGCACGTAACAACCATCTATTCAATAAGCTAAATATAGGAACTACCGATGCGTATATTTTGGTAAGGTATATTCCCACTACTCTCTCATGTAACATTACTGCGTGACGCAAAACAATGTGATGTTTACAAGTCCCTTCCCATAAAAGCTATGTCAAACATCGTTTAAAGCAGAAACCAACCGCAAAACAATGGTCACGTGACTAAATTGACCCAAAGAAATGTGTACAAAGACATGTAGATTTGAAGGAGAGTCTAATGTACGTTCTTCGTTTTGGTGTTATGTTTGTAGCTGCTAATTTACAACATTATACAAAAAGAACAAAGTTAAAGAAAATAACTGAAAACAGGATATCGGTTATGGATTCAGCTTTAGGATTTAGGGTTTGTCTTATGACGCAACGCAGGAAAAACGAATTGCGATCCTTTTCTATCTTGAGGTGGCGACAAGATAGCAAGCGTGCAGGAAAGTGTGGTTTTTCTCCTTCGTTTCCTGATTATCTATGTGACAGAACCATACAGTGTGACTTAATATGTGAGTTGAAGATTGTTATGTTTGTTTTATTCTCGATGTTTTTATTCCAAGCGTGTCTCAGTGTAATATGAAATTCATGTCACCGCATTTAATAGTGTGTGGTGGAGAAGATGGTAGAGATTTATGGTTATAGTCGGGCCCACAATGGTACTAGTCAGACACGTCTATCACAACTTCAGTTTAGGAAGCACTATGTGCCGGTCAAAAATACAATTTAAAAATTGATTAAATATTTAACAATAAAAGAACCCGTGTTTTATATATTTACTGCCCTAGATTTAGGTTAAGTATATTTTTAGTTATTGTTTAGACAATATAATTGTGTATTCCTGAAATAATGACAAACTGCAGAATTGTTCTCTTTGTTACAGACAAAATTATTTCGGAATATGTTAAACGATGAAAACTTAATCAGTGAAAGTCATGATCACCTTGTGCAGACCTATCGTGTCTCTTAGAAGTAAAAAATTATGTCCCCTTATATTACATGCAAAACTATCTTGCGTTTCAGTATGTGAGAAAAAAGCGAGAACTACAAGAGAGAAAACCGGACTGATGCTAAAGGCGACGAACTGGAACGGACTACGGACTACGACTTATGGAACTTGGAACACAAGAAGTATAAATGGGAAGGAAGAGGAGCTGGTGGAAGAGATGAGGAAAGCAAAACTAGAAATCCTGGCTATACCGGAAACAAAGAAAAAAGGACAAGGAGTTATGGATCTCGATGCAACACGCTGCTCTACAGTGGTGTACCCACATCTGACAGAGTTAAAGGGGGGCGTGGGTTGCATTGTTGCCAGAAACCAAAAAAAAAAAAAAAAATAGTATCAAAGGAAGGAACTTTGTCTCGGAGCGCATTATGGTTGTAAAACTAAAAGAAGGAGAAACCATGATCAGCCTGGTCATAGTGTATGGGCCAAATGAGGATGAGAGAGCAGAGGTCAAGGAGAAATTTTTCGAGCTGCTTCAAAGGACAGTGGATGACTGCCTAGATGAAATTATCATGCTCGGAGACTTCAACAGATACGGAAGATCACTGGCACCAAGTAAAAAATATATGGAACGAGACATGTGAAGAAGTACTGAGAAAAAAGAGAACATGAGCACAAAGCATGGATAATAACAAAAACCATTAGTAAGATAGAAAACAGGAACAACAAGAAAGCAGATTTAAACAGTAACAAAACCAGAAGCTCCAAAGTCAAGGCTTATGAAGTGTACATAGAAGCAAACAAAGAAGTAAAAAGAAACATCAAAAAGAGACAAGAGGAAGAATGTTGAAGAGTTGGCAATTAAAGCAGAGGAAGCTGCAGCAAAAGGAAATATGAGGGACCTGTACAACAACACAAAGAAGCTAACAGGGAAATATAAGCAAGCAAATGGCCTCGTAAATGATAAGAAGAATGGAAAATTGCTTAGTAATATACAAGAACAAATAAAGAGATGGACAGAACATTTTGAGGAACTTCTCAATAGACCATCTCCAACTAATCCCCCAGACATTCAGCCAGCAGAAGAGGAGCTATAAATCAGCTGTGAACGACCAAGTAGAGAAGAAATAAAGAAAGCCATAAAGCTTATGAAAGATGGAAAAGCAGAGGCCATCAAAAGAGATATTGATACCTCTAAAGAGATATTATACAAACTACTTGGCACAGTCTGGGAGAGAGAGGAAATACCAGCAGTATGGGAGGAACGTTATCTGGCCAAGTTGCCTAAGAAGGGAAATATACAAGAGTGCACACATTATAGAGGAATAATGTTACTATCAGTGGCAGGAAAAGTATTAAACAGAATCATCCTAGAGAGATTAAAAGAGTCGAGAGACAAGCAACTGAAAGATGAGCAAGCAGGTTTTCGACTAAATAGATCCTGTACAGACAAGATAGCCACATTGAGAATAATAGTTGAACAAAGTCTGGAATGGAATTCACCATCTGATTCGTGGACTATGAAAAGGCACTTGACAGTGTAGACAGAGAATCGCTTTGGAAATTGGTGAGGCATTTTGGAGTTCCCATGAAGATCATTAACTTAATATAGAAGACCTATGAAGACATGACACGCAGAGTTCTTCATGAAGGACAACTTACAGAACCGTCTAGTATTTGCACGGGAGTGAGACAGGGATGCCTCTTGTCTCCATTTCCTTTCTTACTAGCAATAGATTGGTTTATGAAAACATCGACATCACAAAACCGAAATGGAATCCAGTGGAATCTGACTAAACAGCCTGATGATCTGGATATTTCAGATGACTTGGCTCTTCTGTCCCATAACCATAATCAGATGCAAGAGAAAATGAAAATTTTCGATGAGAGGTCACAACAAGTGTACCTGAAAATATACAGGGAAAATATAAAGATTATGAGAATAAATGCAAGAAATTATAACAAGGTTGAACTTGAAGAAACACCATTAAAAGATGTAGAATCGTACACATATCTTGGAAGTAATATAGACAAAGTTGGAGGGACAGACAGTGATATCAAAATAAGAATACAAAAAGCAAGAGGAGCTTTCATTGCACTGGGAAACATATGGAGAACAAGAGAAATCAAGAAAATAAGAATCTTCAACTCAAATGTGAAGTCAGTCCTATTGTATGGCTCTGAGTCATGGAGAACAACAAAAACAACAACCAAAAAGCAACAGACTTTTATAAACGGGTGCTTGTGTAGAACAGAAGAACTGAAATGGTATGACAAAGTCACAAATGTGGAATTGATGACAAGAACCAGACAAGTGCCAGTGGAACAAGAGTTGAGAAGAAGAAGCTATCGATGGATAGTACACACATTGAGGAAACCTGTTGATAACATTAAAAGGCAGTCATCGTTCTGGAATCAACAGGGAAAGAGAGGCAGAGGTACACCAAAAACACATGGAGAAGAGAACTGGAAACAGAGGTGAAAAATGATGAGGAAAACATGGAAAGAACTTAAGCTGATGGCACAGGACAGTACTGAGCGTACGTATTTCAAGTTGGTCTGACTGCATTTATATTTGAATGTTTTACATGCCAATGCAGGACATGACAACATCTGTTACCGATAACATTTACAACTACCAATGAACACGAGGTAACAATGCTCAATATAAATGGAATATATGTTTTCCGCTTAATTGAATTAACGTTAATGTTCAGAGAGGGTAAAGTTCTGAGACAGATGGGATGGTGAAATAAAAAATAAGGGGTGGAGGGACACCTGATTTTGTGTCAGTAAACCCAATACCCAGGAGGGTATTGGTTTCTCTCTTATTTCCTGATACTGGTCAGTGGTACCAATTGACGGTGCCATCTATGGAATAGACGAGGGGTATACGTGGCCCACAGTCAAAGCTTGACACCTACAGCAGACAGGTCTTAAAAGACACTGGACCATTATTGCAATTAGTCCACGATACGACGAGAAACATGTTGCGGCCATCAGACGACCAGTGACGAGAGTGAACCAGTCCATAACCTGCAAAGAACAAGCATCGGTTGCAACAGAAACCAACCGACGCGTTGGTGGCAGCTAAATACCCGTTCAAAGAAGCCATGTGAACTCTCTATTTTTAAATCAGAAAGACCTTTTCAGATCAGACCATCACCTGGGAGGAAATTTTAAAGACTATCTAAATTCACTCAACCCTTTTTTTTTAAACAGTTGTTAACGATAATTGACTATTAAATTTTGTTATCTGTAAATATACAAATTTATAGTTGATTTAATTATTTTGAATAAACTACACCCGTATCTCAGCCATTTTAAAAGCGTTAGTTCGAAACCACTTATAACAGAGCTATCGTTGAAGCCAGTAATTTTTTGTTGCAGATAATCAGGTGCCAGGACATTGCTCATCAACGTAAGGATAAAATAGCCAAACATTCAGTATCATATTCCCCAAATTGTGTAAAATTTTATGCCTCAATGGGCGATTAACGGGATCCTTGACCTATACCCACAGAAGGTCAGGAAAGATAAACAAATTACACAACCTGGATCCTATCAGCCGTAGTACTTCATTTCTTTAAATTCCTGTGAGGCTGCTGGTATAAAATGAATGAAGCACCATTCTGAACTCAGTGTCATATCTCTGCCAAGAGAGTCTTGTTAGCTAAAGGTAGAAGGTAAACTCTAAAGATCAGGGACAGTATGGACTAACCCTTTGCTGAATCCAGTGTCGGACAGCATCACTCCTTGGGTCCTGAATAACAAGGGATTCGAGCAAATCCCGTGACATCTTCAAATGCCAGCTGAGCTCAACATTATTTTTAATCTTGTCACTTTGTACATTAATTTAATCAAATTCAGGTTTAAATGTGTTAAAATGTTCATCATGTTTCAAAACAAAACCAGTATTTTGTGTACTACTGGACATTAATTTAATAATATAGTCACAAGGATTAAAACTGGGCCAAATTAAAACCGTTCCAGTTTACGACGGACACAATTCATGCCAGAGGAATACATATTGTTATTTGAAAAGTTAAGAGATATTCTCAGCAGCATACACGTATGTGAGTGTCCACAGGTTGTTGGTGGATTATTAACGGGTTCGGTTCTAGACCACCGCAATAAAGCGAATATAGCAATAAAGCGGGTCACACACATTGTTTTGGCTTAACAGTCTATATATAAATACCTACTCATTATTGATATATTTACACCATGTCTATTAAGTGCTTCACCACAAAGCGGGTTAGGTCCAAAAGAATTGGGGGGGTAAATCAGGGTACTGTAAAATTAAAAATACTTTAGCTCACGGTGTTAAAAAAGAAATGTATAAATTGATCTTCATCATCTGAGCCTTCAGTGAAGTTATGGTTGCCGTCACGACATTTTTGAACGTGTTAGTGAAAGCCGAGAGTCACAATCTATCTGAGGGAGACTAAGAAGCAGATGAGGCTCTAATAAATGGACATGGACAGTTTGAAAAAAAAAACGCAATATATGCAAAGCGCAATAAAGCGAAGCGCAGTAAAGCAAAGCACAATAAAGCGAGGTATGCCTGTACTATTCGTGTAAAACAATTTGCTCCCAAAATTTCAATTGCTAGAGATCAAAGAATGGTATGTTTGCAAGGTGGCCAAGTGGAGTAGTAACACCTTCATTTCACATCAAGTACCACTCCTGATGGAATATTTTCTTATTTATTTCTTGTCCATTCTATGATGTAAAACTATCCAGTATTTTCTTGTTTATTTCTTGTCCATTCTATGATGTAAAACTATCCATTATTTTCTTGTTTATTTCTTGTCCATTCTATGATGTAGGTTCCAAAGGTTGCTACAGCCGGGAGTTGTAGTGAGGATAAGCTCTCACTGCAGATAAATGCTTCTATGGCACGCGCCTCAAGCAGCCTCTGACAACCAAGTCCAGCCACAGAACTTTAAATAAATTTTGGCCTTCACGTGTGGCTCAATTTCAGCCCGGCGGAACTGTTTTCGCTGACGGCAGGAGGAGCAAAGGCGAGCGACTGGCGCCTTAAAACCAGCAGCTTCGGGCAGATAGGGCTCGTGAACCTTGGTTGGTAGCTTATCTAAGAGAAGGAACTCTGAATTCAAACCACCGCTGCCTTGCAGAAATATCCATTTATGGAATAGGCTTCGGGAGTAAACCCTGCTGGTTCTTCCAATAAATCCAGAGTCGGAGTCCCTATGGGGACCAAGGAAAAGTTCTAATGTCATTCGATTCGACATTATTCTGGCAACTCCTGTGTACGTGGCTGAGGGTACCAAACTGTATCGGCTACTGCCATGGGGCAAAAATCCTTTGGATTCTACCAGCTGTGTGGAGAGGGGGAACATGCTGCAATGGGCAACAGCTTGATCTCCCCATATAACTGTGCCCAAGCTTCTCGCGCCCTGGAGAGGATACTCCAGCTTTCACCTATAGAAAAACTGGACTGGAAACTTGTCGGGAAAAACTATTATAACGGGAAGACAGAGCATTGGGTAGCCGGTTATAAGCATTTTTGCCCAATTGGCGTAGGGCATGGAAGGCCAGGGGCATACTTCCGACAGTGGGAGAGGTCCTAGGATCCACACAATTAAAGGTCACTGATGAAAGCTTTGCAGAACGTGGTGAAAACATACACCGCTTACTCAATATGGGCAGCCCACCTCAGTTCAATAACTGGCCTGTTGTCCCGCCAGGAAGAAACTGTCTGCTTTCCCCATTTGGGTGCATGGGGACTGCTTCTTTAGCCCGGGGTCAGAATTGTTACAAATTGTGGACAGGGTCCGATAAAGTTTTGCAGAAGGCACAAATTATCATAAGAAGGGGAATTAGGAAAAAATCTAGCAAACTCTCAGATTTGGGATAACATGGAACGTCCGGACTATGTTGACTGGAACCACTTTCCGAAAACCTACACCCTGTGAGAGGCACAGGTGAAAATCAGTACACATTTGTAAGAAAGAAAGAGTGCATCCAGGTTCTAATTAATCATGCAGAGGTGTTTTAACAGAACCGACTTCAGGCATACAAACCTATTTTGGATGATAGTTGGAGGAAATAGACTCCACACCTTCAGGAAACCATATTCGACTTTCATTTGCTAAGGAGAAAGCGACTGAAGGAACGAGATGACTAGCTGAGTAAAGGAAGGAATTATTTCGCACAGTCTTTTATCGGTGGTACTTTTAAGGAAAAGCCCTCTGGGAGAACATAGAAATAAAACAGGAGAGAACTATTACAGAAGACAGGTGGAGTAGGATTTTGCCGACTAAAGCTAAAAATCTGAGTAAAGGTTTCTAGATTCCAGTAAAGCCTGATATACCAAGCTTTTAAATCAGAAGCTATTTATAGAAGGCCAATAATCCTTCTCTAATGCGGAGAATGGATACTATCAGATTGAGGAACACATTGATTCTCATGACGCCTGTTACACCAACGCTTAGGGAGCCTGCAAAAATAGCCACAGGTCCAATCACCCCTTGTCAGTTGTGAATGCTCCAAGTATAACTCTTACTTATGCAACTCAGAACAACATAAATTGCTCTATGAAGCATGCATTGTTTGATCGAGAATTAAGGAGCAGCAGCAGTAAAAGCTGAAATCAAACCAAATGTTTGCGTTGGATTGTAGCAAGAAAGCTTGTTCTTTTGGTGACTTTCACAGTTTATCAGGGAAACATTGACCCCTGACCCAAAGAATTTAGAGAACAAAACTACAGGTTTGGCCCGAGACCACAAAACAAGAAAGGACGTGAGATCCTTTTTCTCATTATGTGGTACCAGAAGTTATATCAAAAAACTTTAATATGTTTGACACGTAAAGGACATGACTGTCGCATTTACATGGACACCACAAGTGACAAGACAATAGTAAGAAGAAAGACTGAAATGATAGATTCAGATAGAATATATAGTGCAAACTGTGAAAGTTGAGAATTAACCATTGGCTCCGATGGTTGAGAACCGAGGTTGATTCTTTCCTCGCCACTTCGGACGTTTAAATTGCTATGGCCTCGAACCACCTCTAACTACCCTATGGGGATAAGGTTCAATTAAGATTCACAAACACCAATTTGGGTACAGATTTTTTAAACATATAGCTCCTGTACTAAAGGAAATGACTGATGCCACAGTGCAGTCTACAAAGAAATGTACTAGAAAATCCCCCTTGCTACAATTTATACATGAAGTTTATTATACACCTAATAAAATCAACAAACATATGCATGCCTATCCTTACATCAAGTGCGAGGATGCACTCCTGAAACAAAAGCAAGCACAGTTAAAAATGCATCAACCCCAACCCTTCTCCCACAATTGCAACCTGTATGGAGAAAGAAGGTAAGGTTAACTGAAATGAACTACACTGCACTTGATGTCGCCTACACTCCAAACTAGCTGTTCTAAATTCTAACTCTAACTCTAAGTCCACTGATAGCTGGAACGACGGCGAAGTGACTACACAATCTCTGCACAGACTTCGGTTCTACACAGCCTATCCTGGAATCTCCTGAACACAACTAACTGCACCTCTAAAAAACTTCAGCAGCTGTCCTCTGCTATGATTCACCAAAACTAACAGTTCTGCCTATCGATTGTGCTGACTTTCGTAGTAGAGAGAATGTTTACCCTATCTCTCTCCACTAACTCTGGACTTGATGTAAAACTGAGGGTTTAACAAAACCCCACTGGATTCTGGACTGGAACTGTAGCGGACTTCTACCACTCGGAAATTACCTGCCCGAGTACCTATAACTGGGCTGTCGGCTTTATTATGGCCGTGAAGAAACGAACACAAACTTAGCACACCGATGGCAGCAGCTGCCAAATCTGCGTGTGTAACGAGCGTCAGAGCGCATGATTTATACATAAAAATCCTATTCTCTGGAAAATGTCTTCCCCTGGTTGGGAAAACGTATTTTCTTCCTCTCCGTCCACGACTGTCAACTAACGTAAAACCCTTGCGTGTCTGCGAATGCCCCAACTTTGCCGTGGGAGAAATTTTGTGGTCTCAAGATAAAATTCCGCTCTCCATGTTAGTTTGAATCAGGACACCATTCATGCCTTGAATACATATTGTTTATTTTCCCACAAAAAGCCGGCACCTGCTGTTTAGACAAAAGCAAAAACAACAGCTGAAAACAAAACGTTCATACTCTATTACCAATAACAATTAACTTCCTGCCAAACATTTAAGTCTTTAACACTTAAGTCTCCCATGTCTATAATCCATACAGCTCCCCTACTCTCAACCGTTATGCACCACCATACAAAATCATGCAAACAAAGTCCGCTACCCCCCACTGAGCTCCCCTCTCTACCTGAGCCCACAAGGTAAACATTGGCTAACCCAGATCGCTTTATTGTTCTGCCTGACTAACTCCGAGCAACAACCATATTTTCAATGGCCCCGTCTGGGCAGACAGTACTGTGGACCTATTGCAATTCTTACGCTGACACTAATGCCGTAATGTTTAACACAACTAAAACTAGCCTTCTCAAGGAATTCCTAAAATTCCCGTCAATAATAGTAATCACATTCAAAATGAAATACAAAATAATTCCCTTAACATAAATAAATGTCATCTCCATCTTCTGAATACACAGAATAACAAAGCACACTCACTAACCTATAACCCTGTTTACGCTAGCATCTACATGCCGTCAAAAGTTATACATAACCCCTGGTAAATCAAATTGAAAACCCCGTAGTTCATTTCCACGTGTTTGTATTTTATGACCACTAAAGGTGCTTATCTCAGTAGATAACCCTGTTGGACCATCACTGAATCCCCCTCGTCCCTCTGAACGTCGTATCAATAAACAAATTCCGTAACCAACGCGCCCACGCGCTTTCCAAATTATGCCTCTTTCACTCCCGTCCACAGATATATGCGTAACTATATAAATAGCGAGCATCAATACTGTCAACATTGTTTTGGCTTAAAATCACAAATAAAATGTTTACACATTACGCGCTCCCGAACAATTCTGTAAATTAAATAAAATTCGCAGATGCTGAGTTTCATCTCCCGACCGACTTTGCAATAATACAAAGCGGTGATATCTCAACTTTTAAACCATGCCGCTATTCTTTCAACAAGGAATTAAATGGACCTAGTTTCTCATGTGTATCACTCAGATCGAATTGATGGCTCTGGAGTTAAGAATTAAATTAAACTATTTTTTCTTATTTAACTGTCCCAAAGAAACTTCCAAATGATCTTGTCCTAGGACTAGTTTATTTCTTGTCCAAAATTAAATAAAGTCCTCACGCAGATAAAATTCTATGCTTACCAAATCTCACCAATGTCCAACTGAAGGCAATCGAACAATTTGCTTCTGGCAAACCCGGCTTTGGCAAATTTTCTTGGTTGGTAGCTGGATATTAGAACTCTTGAATTCAAGAAGCTTATGAATATCCATATAGGCCTTTTATAATCAAGACCCCCACGCGCCGACTTCATGACGTCATATGCGCGGCGTGGTTCTTAAAGCCAATGGGCGCTCTGCATTTCAACTGCAGTTAGCTCTCCGCCAATCAGAACCTTAGATCGGTTTCATTTTGATGCAACCAGTCCCCGCTAGACAGGAAAGAACCAGCTGGGCAGAATTGGTCCTACTGCCCTATACTGCGGAAATGAAGCAGAAAATGCCGCAAATAATTTAAGCAAACTCCAGATTGGGATGCTGGAAAATGCTGGTCCGAAAACCTATGGACGTAAACGATGTAAGGAAGACAGCCATAATTAATATCTTAAAAACGAAGGTGGACAAGTTGCACTGGTGACTCAATCCTGATCTAGAAGGATACACATTTTATTGGCAAGGGAAAAGATCTTAATCTAGAGAACACGGAGTAATACTTTGAACATGCGAGAATTCAGAACGCCTACACCCCTGCAAACTAGCACAGGTCCAAACTTGTCATATGCTCCTACTCTGTACTCTGCCTCAGAAACTAAAGATGAGTTCTACGAGAATCTAGCAGCAGTCATCAAAAGCATACCTAAGCAAGAACAGCTTGTTCTCCTTGGTGACTTTAACGCTAGAGTGGGTGCCGACATTGTTTCATGGCCTTCATGTCTGGGCAGGTTTGGTATTGGCAAGATGAATGAAAATGGACAACGGCTCTTAGAGCTGTGTGTCCACAATGACCTCTGCGTGACCAACACCTACTTTCAGACAAAACCCCAGCATAAGGTGTCATGGAGACACCCACGATCCAAACACTGGCACCAACTGGACCTGATTCTCGTCAGAAGGCCACTTCTCAGGTCTGTGCTCTCCACGCGCTCGTACCATAGTGCAGACTGTGATACAGATCACTCCTTGGTTTGCTGCAAAATCAGAGCACAACCAAGAAAACTCTATCGTGTCAGACACGAAGGGAAACCACGCATTGATACCAGCAAGATGTCAGACCCTGTTATGATCGCTCAATTTACTGCGACCTTCAAGAAAGTGCTCAGCAGCCCTCAGCATGGTGATACTATTACAGAGAACTGGGAGCATCTACGGAACACCATTCAAAGTACTGCACTTGCAACCTTTGGTAAGAAAACGGCAAAGTCAAATGACTGGTTTGATGCTTCATCAGATGTGATGGCACCTGTCATTGAAGCTAAGCTCAGTGCTATGAATGAATACAAACGTTCACCGAGTGCTAGAACCCTACGGATCCTGAAGGCTACGAGAAGCAAAGTTCAACAACTTGCTCGACGCTGTGCAAATGACTATTGGCTCCAGCTCAGTGAGAGCATCCAGATCGCAGCGCAAACTGGCAACATTAAACAAATTTATGACGGTATAAAGAAAGCACTTGGCCCCCCAAAAAGTAAGACGGCACCGCTAAAAACCATCAGCGGAGAGAAGCTAACCGATAAGGGTAAGCAGATGGAGAGGTGGGTCGAGCACTACTCTGAGCTTTATGCTAGAGAAAATACCGTTACGCCTGCAGCGCTTGATGCTGTCAAATGTCTGCCAACTATGGAGGAGCTGGATGCCGAACCAACATTAGAGGAACTCAGCAAGGCCATTGATAGCTTGGCCTCTAGCAAAGCACCAGGCAGTGATGGGATTCCTCCTGATTTAATCAAATGCTGTAAGAGCACGCTATTACATCCCCTGCATAGGATGCTGTGCCAGTGCTGAGAAGAGACAACTATTCCTCAAGACATGCGAGATGCCAAGATTGTAACACTGTACAAAAATAAAGGAGACAGAAGCGATTGCAATAACTACAAAGGCATCTCTCTTCTTAGTATTGTTGGTAAGGTTTTTGCCAAAGTCATCTTAATGCGACTACACAAGTTAGCTGAGCGCATATATCCAGAGTCACAGTGTGGATTCCGAGCTGGCAGATCAACAACAGACATGATCTTCTCTGTCCGCCAGCTTCAGGAAAAATCAAGACAGCAGAAAAGGCCTTTATATATCGCCTTTATAGACCTAACAAAAGCATTTGACCTGGTTAGTAGGGTATTTTCTTGCTTATTTCTTGTCAATTCTATGATGTAAAATTATTCAGTATTTTCTAGTTTATTTCTTGTCTGTTCTATGATGTAAAATTATCCAGTATTTTCACCCGTTGTCATCCTCTATCAGCTCATCTTTGTCGTACTAAGAGTTATTGTGTTACACGTCTCATGGAAGTCACGTGGTGGCAGAATCAATTTAAAAAAATCAATTTGGAAATAATAAATAAATAAACAGGAATGTGCCTAAATATTTTATGGCTGGCAACACTGCCATGTACCCGGTGAGCCACACTATTCTCTCTTGAGCACGAAGAGTTACAGACCATGTCACCGTCACCAGGCTGTGATAAGCTTTCGTTCGTCTGTGGATGAGTTGAATTATTTAAATTATTTCCTTTGATTGGTTTATCCAAGTTTTGTTGAAGTTATTTGTTGAGTAAAGTCTCTAGATGGTGGAGTACCTTGTCCAATGTCCACAATTTAGTCACGTCCATACGACGTGCGTGGTAAGACACTGTAGGGCCTATGTTTTGCTCACCTCAGAGATGCCCAACATATGAAGATCAGAGAAAGTGCATACGGCCGACACTTCTACCATTCGTGGAAAATCTCCACGGAGATTCAAGTAGCCGCAGGCTGACTACTGCTGTTTTTGAAAACATTCACATGGACGTTTGAGAATGTACGAAGAAGAAATTGATCATATTTACACTGACAACCGATCATTACAAACTCAAATATACCTCGTAAATGAGATCGACAAACTGATATTAGGACAGATATGTGGGGAGAGGACAAATATGCAACAGAAGATGGAGATACTCCTCCACATTTAATTGCTCTACGAGAGAAGCACATTGTCAGCACATCCTTCTCCACCTAGCTTAGAGAAACTGAATGGTGGCGAGAAGGAGATGCAGACACTGAGAGACGTAATATATTTAAGGGGAAATAATAATTAATTGCTATGGGAAAAAACTTAAACAAGAAGGTAGAAATAGATTCTTTACTTAATACGTACAATTTTAACAATATTTTCAATTTGTGTATAAGCAACATATTTAAATAAAATAGATGTTTTAATTTTGTTAACAAAATGTTTAAAATTTTTTTAAAGAGTTATTAAAACTGTATACAAATTTTTATATTACATTAAATTACATAATCTGTCCCCGTTAGGAGGAGTCAGTGTATATATACTTCTGTTTCTTTTAATGGTGAGAAGTACTTACACCGCAAATTACTATTTTTGACCGGCATGAAATGCCGCCAGAATTAATAGGACATAAAGATAGCGATCCTGCTCGTATATTTCTGATATTGACTTCTACACTCTATCACTCCTGACCTTCAATACAGATTGACATTTACGTTATTGATAGTCTTATAAAGTTTTATAATCTCATTCCTGGTCGTACTCCTCTCTATCACTTGACAACACAAATAGTTAATGTTCTTGACTTACAAGCTTTGAGCTGTCAATTATCTCTTCACTCTCATATATCATCAATTATCTCTTCACTCTCATGTATCACGAATTATATCTTCACTCTCATATATCATCAATTATCTCTTCACTCTCATATATCATTAATTATCTCTTCACTCTCATATATCATCAATAATTTCATGACCGTCATTTATCAACAATTATCTCTTCACTCTCATTGATCATCAATTATCTATTCACTCTCATATATCATCAATTATTTCTTCACTCTCTTATATCATCAATTAAATCTTCACTCTCATATATCATCAATTATCTCTTCACTCTCATATATCATCAATTATCTCTTGACTGTCATTTATCATCAATTATCTCTTCACTCCCATATATCATCAATTATCTCTTCACTCTCATATATCATCAACTATCTCTTCACTCTCATATATCATCAATTATCTCTTCACTCTCGTATATCAAATTGCTATTTCTACACACCGACCTCCATCCGGGCTATGATCCACCTTGACCTTAGATGTACAAATGATATGAAATACTGTTCTGTAAAACTATATCATGTTAGCTCTTCTTGATCCTATGGCTTTACTTATTTATTAATCATGTTTTACTTTCAGGTACCACCTCCCTTGCAAAAACAAAATCGGTTAAACCCGTTATGCTGACAACCCTTTTCCTTCTTCATTCCAAGCAGTGTGTGTAAATGGACAATGTCACGTATATAGTGTCATATCTAGAAGACAAGACTAAAAGAGTTGTCATATATTTTTAAAAAAATATTGTCTGTACTCTGTCATGTACACATGCAACAGAACCAGGACTGAGACATTCTTAGATTAAAACTACACTTTCCAAATTTGCAGCAGTTGTTTCTGAAACAATTTGTAGTGCATTATGAGCTTGCCAGACCTTTTCGTATCATCATTGTCTTTGCTGCCTGTTAGGACATTATGAGGACTAAGCGGTCTTGTCTTTCAATCCTCAAAGACGTGCGATTTATTACGGTCTAGAATTAAACACAATTCACTCGCGTATGAACATTTATATAACGTTTTGATGGTAGCACTGTCTCTATTCACTCTATGCTAAACAAACCTTATATACTCTCCACAATATAGAAATATTAAACACTAATAAAAATGGATTGTATGTCTCTGTTAAGAGCCTTTTCTTCGTTATCTGTATGTTGTCTAGGGATTACTATTTTTGTAGAAATATAGTCACCAAAACTCTGGCCACAACCTTTATAGGTATTCGTTCTGCTTTGTATTCAGATTCGTTTTATCGAACTACCTGTCAGAAAGTGTTCATTGTTTATATGTATTCAAACTTATAATTCAAACTGTGAATCATTCCTCAACGAATTCTGTTTTATACGACTTTCAATTTTATTTAACATATAAACTTGCATGAGCGACACATTGCTCTAATAAAGTCTGACATCCTTATTTAAATATCGATTCTTGCCTTCCATATACTATTTATACATGAGTCCACACATCTGAAAATTCTTCATGCTATCAAGACTTATCTCTACGTGCTACATAGCATATTCCATACTTTCCTCCGTTTATTGTATTCTTAGGAGTTTCACTTTATATTTTTATCTTCATTTCATGTCCATATTATTTCAATTCCGTGCCTTCTTGCATATTTTCATTTAGTCGGCAATCAAATATATTTTCGTGGATATTCACATCCCTTCATAACGGGTATATTAACCTTGACTTGTGGTCAAATATCTCCTTTGGCAAATCAAGATTAAATCTTACCCTGAATTCAACACATCCAAAAAAGATGGGTTTGTCCCATAATGAATTCACATTACACTTGATTTCTACATCGAAATCTGAATCATATAGACACATTTTAAAGTAGACTTCGCTACACTTTGATAAGTGGACTACGCCACACAAGCCGACACTGTCCATACGGGTCCAAGCCCACAAGTAGAATGCACACTACGTCATGCCTCGTAACCGTGTGTAGTTACATTCCAGCATCATAGTTATTCTGTGTTCTGGTGAGCCACATCTTGGTGCAGAGCGATCTCTCCCAACACTTTTACAAATCGCTTAGCCCCATGATGCGCTCTCACCAGTCTCCAAACCCTCTAAGGTGGTAGATTCCTACTGTTAACATTGACATTCTTGCTTGTGTCGCCGATGGTTAGATGTTGATAAAGAGAAAGCTAGATGTGAAAGAAGCCGAGTGTATTTAAAATATCGTATTTTTTACAAGGCACATGCTAACAAGTTGTTCTTGTGTGAAGTGTGGATATTTAGGTAATGGGGAACAATAAGGTATGAAAGTTCTTTCAGTTGTTTTTTTTTTAACTACTGAGAGGTCCTAGAAAACCTAGGAATAAAAAGATGGTGGCCTTCAAAGCATGCACACACTGCTTAGGCTTGGCCATGTCCGCTGCCTGTAAGATGGTTGCGTCCCGAAAGATATTTTAACGGACAACTGGCAGATTGCAAAAGAACAGTTGGACGCCAGCAGCTGAGGTTCAAAAATGGGTGCAAGAGACATAAGTACACTGGACATAAATCCAGCAACTTGGGAGGATGAAGCTGCCGATCGTACCATGTGGCGATGCTCTCTACGGCGCCCACAAAGATTGGACGAAAAGAAGCACTCACATCAATCAGAAAAGAAGAGAAAACGTCGAAACGAACACTAAGGAAAAAGCAGCGAGGGCTGTCACCTCGAGGGTGCATTCTCATGGTCAGTTATGACTGGAAGGGCTTTTACTATTATTATTGTTATCATTATGTTATTATAACAAAACAAAACATTGACAAAGCTCAAAACGTTATTTACATATGTTGCTAAATGTTTCAAATTTGACAATACCCGTTGACTTATGTGTTTATAAACAAGACTGGTTTCCTATTTACGATAAACTGACATTGTACATGAATTTTAAAATTGTCATTTTCTGCTCTACTTCCCGTTTAGTCTGCTTATATTTGCAGTTGTAGTCTGTAGTATTTGATGAATATGAGAAGATTAGTAGGATGAGGCGCTCTGTATCAGGCGCCATAAACGTGTTACAGCTGTCACATGACCAGAGCTGATTGGTCACAGAAGGTAGAGGCTGGAGATCATAAAACACTTGGAATATATCACGTGACAAACGGTATATGAATGACGACCTCATCAAAATAT
Source organism: Oreohelix idahoensis (assembly GCA_024509875.1). NCBI lineage: Eukaryota > Metazoa > Mollusca > Gastropoda > Stylommatophora > Oreohelicidae > Oreohelix > Oreohelix idahoensis. The sequence continues at coordinate 171,089 of JAMPIV010012499.1, forward strand.
AAACAATGATCTTTAGAATTTCACATTCTTTTATCTTCTTCTTTGCCTTACTGTCTTATGTGCCAGCTGTTACAATTCGTGTCACGTGTCCTTCATCTGTCTTGTATATATCTCAAGTTCCCTTCTCCGTGTTTTTTTTAGGTCTTCATCTATTTTTGTGTTGTCTGCCTCTTTTTTATGTGACAGTGTGTGTATGTGTGTGTTTGTGTGAGTGTGTGTATGTCTGCCTCTATATTTTGGGATCTCCCTCTGTTTCCTTTACGCAAGATAATTTCATGAAACGGATATCCCCCCCCCCCCCCCCCTCCCGCCTTTCTTTGTCCCCAATGCATATGGAATCGATACCATGTGAGAGACGGTATGTGAATGACGACCTCGTCAAAAATATAAACCATGATGGTCAGAATTCCACATTCATCTATCTTCTTCTCCGCCTTACGCCCCAGCTGTTATAACGTGTATCAAGTTTTCTTCATCTGTCTTGTGTATATATATTTCAAGTTCTCTTCTCCAAATGTTGTTGCGTGTGGTGGATTTAGATGTTATGACTTGTTTTTGTTATGTATTTCTATTGTACTGAATGAGGTCAGCTGGGAAGACCCCTGAATCTAACAATTATTAGGGTGAGTTTTCAGAGTGCCTTTCTGCTACCACCTTATGATCTCATTCAGACTTATTCTTGACTATGACTGATAGCTACGTATAATGTCTAGGGTAATGTAAGGTGTGTTGTAATAATATGACCACAAATACAACTAAGAACTCTATGAAAAGTGTTTAACAACACCCAGAGTTAAGTTTAAATGTGAATTAATTTTTTACAATTTATTGTTCCAGTATCAGAATTTTGTGTATACTGGAATTGAAATTCAAAATGATCAATCAAAATATTTACATCAAAATGATTCAAGTTATAACTGTATATATTATTGTTCACAAATTTAATTACATGTGTCAATCTGGGACAATGTCACTGTACTATAGCTCCTATGAATGGGTACTGTTAGGAAGAACGTCTAAGTTCATCACAATCTGAATATTTATTAAACACTTGGGAAGAGAGAGTAATGTTTGGGTTGATATATCAAATGCCTGCAGACACTGGCTTAACTTTGTGGTTTCTGATGTGCAGGATGAAGTATACTCACCCCACCAGCTTCCAATAATAAGTCAGGCCTCTGATCTTGAATTACAGGGAGGCACAGAGTTGATTTTGCCTCACTTTTTTATTATGCAGAAGAATATTCAGATCTCTGTTAACCTGGGCTCACTTCGATTCAATGATGAAACCCTGGAACAATATAAATGCAGCCTACATTACCCTCTGATATACTCTCTCCTTCCCTAACTAAACATTTTAATTCATTCAGATTCAGCATGGTAACTACACAATTAGTTAACGTTTTTAATTGGTTTGGTATCCCATTCATGGTCAAATAAACTTCAAACTACAGTTTGACACTTTCCTTGACAAAGGAAACATTTTAAGTTAATAATATCAAGTCATGTACAAAGACGATGACTTGCTGAAGAAGACGGCCAGTGGTTTTTCTGGTCTTATGTCACAATACTGTTCAACAATTTCCCCATTACTATTTAATTTTATTTTCTCTAAAAGTGTCAGAAAACCTGTCGGGCTTTTCTACAACCTATTACTATATTTCTTAACAACTCTGTGAAACAACACAAAGTTTGATGTTGGCTTCACTCTAGATAATCTTTTCCCCACATAATTTTCATACAAATTCAATAATATATACATAATGATAATAATAATGATAATGTAAAGGTTTTCTTTCTTACCGCATCAGAGAAATATTAAACACTAATAGTTTGAATTGAGATATTACAGTCAACTGCAGATCTCTTGCTGGTGCAGAACAGCTAAGCCAAGACAGTACTTTTATCTTGCTTTTAAACAACTTAGTGTCGAACATCTCTATCACAAGTGGCCCCGAATACTACTATCCATTAGTTTTATTGTTCCCTTAGTATATTAGGCTACAGCCAATCAGGTACCGTTTGGCTTTGAGCGTCCTTATATTCAAACTCGAACTAAATTTTCAAATCTAGGACTAACTTCCCCCTTATTCCCACCACAGGGCAAACTGAGAAAGATTCAAGTCTGTTCGTCCATCTGTCTTCGTCAATATCTCGGTTAGTTCCTAACAGTTTATAATTCTGACCAATAATTAGTGATCCTGCTGTTACCGGTCACACAGTGATTAAATTTTTATTCTTGTATTCATTATATTCAATATTATCGTTTTTATTCTTCATTTCTTCAACTAACATATTTTTCTATCTTGCCAATTCAAATTTGTAAACACTAACTCGTAGTACCACCAACTATGCTCCTTCCCTTCCCCGTTCCATACTGTATTTTTTCAAAATTTTCCACGTTAATCGTAATTTTTTTTCTTTTCTTTAAACTGCCGCTCTCATTCATTACGAGACAACGCTTGTAGTAATACGTCACAAAAGCAACAAAGTGCTGTCTGTACGCTACATTAGCCCTACTTTTACGCAAGAGACACGTGTGAGTACGGGTTTTGGGCTGTCTCGCATCCGATCATTGTGGTAATATACATTCGCATCTGCGTTACCGAAAAAGGGGTTTTTCTATCGTATTTTTGAAACAAGCTACGATATCGGCTTGCACTATCGTCTGCTCGGCTCGCGGCGACCAAGTAGAACCAAACGCGTGTCGAAGTGTAACATTTCTCTCTCCCTCTTATGCTTCCTTTTATTCTTTCACCGTTTCTGTCTTACTATCTTCTCGAAAACTAGGCTGGGTTTTGTGTCAAAATATATTACGTTAGTGTCCCAATGTCGAGGCATAAAATCTTAGCACTGACTTGCGGCGTAGAAGATTACGTTCTCCATAACTTCGCTATTTTATTTCTAGGTTATTTTTTGAATTTATAGAAGTGGTTACTAGTTTTACAATTTGGGGGAAATTTGACGAGATATATGTGAGCGTGTTGTACATACAGATTGTATTTTACGACATAATCTCCCCCTTTAGAAAAGCTTGCAATGGTAATGCAACTTTCAATATCTGTATGACAACCACGATCAGCTCTGCTTTACTCTGCCTTAAAGTGATAATGGATTTATTGCAGTTGGGTCATAAAGCACAACTCAAGAAAGCTGCCTCAGACCTCTGCAATCCAAGAATCTATTTCAGCTACAGATATTACTGTCTGTCCTATGCTGATATAAATCAATTTTCACCATTCCTCTTTACTGAGTCTGTCCCATATATGTCCAGCGATTATTAGATGTCAACAAGTTTGTAATAGTTTATGAGGGGATAATCTATATGGTGATGGCAGAGTAATGTAAGGGTTCCGTAATTTCGTTATCAGCCGGTATAAAACTCTCGGAATATGCTCAATTCAAAAAGGCAACATCTAGATTCATTATGTTCCTCCGAAATGATCACAGCCAACAATTGGTCTGCGCGCCGGTTTGACTGAATGTGGAAACACGCTTTTCTATTTTCCATGTAAGATTCTATAATGCGCCGCTCAAATGGAGGCCATATTCACCAACTATATTCTCCGCCTAACGACAATTTGGTAATATAAGATAATATGTGGGGAAATGAAATTTTCTGCACCAGAAATCAATTCGCCCTGTTTTAGCATTGTTAAAATATGTGGGTGATCTCCATCCAGGGTCCGTTCAATACTCCCCCTTGAACTGGGTGGGGTCGGGTGACTACCAATGTCACCAATGCCCTTATAATGCTAAATTAATAGCCATATTATGAAGCGTTGTGAGCATTTTCCCAATTGCTCACTCGTCCACTCCCCACTTTTCTTATGTTAACATTTAGTTTTTGTTTCAACTCTGGCGGGTTATCTTCATTGCTAATGTTGGCCAGTTCCCGAAAAGCGGCTTCAACCTGAGCCTGGGATGACTGGTCTCGGTTTATATTTTCTCTGGGTGCCATACGCAGAGATGCTAATGCAAATGTTTTAGGGGAATACTGGTTAGGAAAAGGGGTTGTCCTATTCACTGTGTCTACTGTATCTTGTTTAATTTTTCTGTTAGTTTCAGGCCTACTTTCACCGTAGTACTTGGGTAGGTCCTGTGGATTGGCCCAACGTGTGGGCTTTCCTTTTTTATTTTTAGACCCATGTTTTTCAGAATGCTTTGCGGGCATCTGATTATTAGTTTTCCACCCTGTGGAATTTTCCTTGCTACACTGGTCGCAGGCCTCAACAAATTTTTCAATGTCTTCAGCTATGCCTGGCCAGAAATATGCAACAGATGTCCTTTGGCGTGTGGTACCCATCTTCTGGTGTCCACCGTCTGGCACAACATGTGCTTGTGCCATCACTTGTTCCCTATAACTCTTGGGCAGCACTAGCTGTCCCTCCCTTTTGGATCCTGCTCTAACTTTCTTGTAGAGCAGTCCAACCTTCACATAGAATTGTCCTCTCTTAGGGTGTGCATGGCTATTTGGCAATTTGCCAAAGCAAGCTTTTAATGATTTGTCCTTTGCCTGGGCCTTTCTCATCTGTTTAGGATGAATGTTTAGTGGTGGTGTTTCCTCCTTTCTAGGGGTCGATCTGACCTGGAGCGTGGCCATTACCACAGGTTTTACAGGGCTTCCTAGACAAACATACTTACTTCGTAACACCAGTGGGTAGTTAGGGTCGTCACACACGGCTGCTCTAATCACTCCTTCCACGTACCTTACTTACTTACTTACTTAGTCGTTCCCCTTCTACCGTGAGGTGTAGAGGTTTGGAAGAGAGAGCGCCAGACTATTCTATCGGCTGTCTTCCTCCTGGCCTGGTTCCATTCTAGTCCTCGGTCCTTCAAAGATTGTCTAATGTTGTCCTCCCAGCGGACTCTGGGTCGTCCTCGGGGTCTGGATCCTTGGCTCTTTGTTTCCCATGTTTGTCGTGGTAGCCGATCTTCTCCCATTCTGCAGACATGGCCAAACCATCTTAGTTGGGACTGTTCTACTTGGGTCTGTAGGGGGTGGCATTTTAGGCCTTGACGTATCGTCTGGTTGCGGACCATGTCTCTTCATGTTACTTCAACCACCTTCCTCAGATACCTCATTTCTGAGGTTTGGATCTGGCTTTTATGGGTTGTAGTCATTGCCCATGACTCGCATCCATATGTCAAGACTGGGACATAGGTGGAGCGGTATACAGCCATCTTCGTTTTCTTACCAACCTCTCTCTTGCTGAGGAATCCTCGATTTATGGCCTGAAAAAGTCTCCCAGCTGCTGCTTTTCGAGTGGCCAACTCTTCTTCGATGCCTCCCTTTCGGTCTATAATAGCTCCGAGGTATTTAAAGTGGTCGACCTGCTCCAGGACCTGTTCTCCCAGCTTAATCTGATGTCTTCTTTCTTCTCGTGATATCACCATGGATTTTGTTTTAGAGCTGCTTATGACCATCCCTCTCTTCTCCAGTTCTTCCTTCCAAACTTGCAGGTTGGATTGGAGATGTGCCTCTGATTTAGCAATCAGGGCAACATCATCAGCAAAATCCAGCTCTGAAATATAGACCTGTCTCATCTTCCAGTACCCCACTGAATACTTTCTTGTTCTCTCCTTACATGCCTTGATGACATCGTCCATAAGGAGTATGAAGAGGTATGGTGATAGGATATCACCTTGTCTTACACCAGTGGTGGTCCTGAACTCTTCTGACTTATGGTTTGCTGTCCTCACATAATTTCTGCAAGACTTGTAGAAGCTCTGTATAGCATGAATCAGAGGTGCTGGAATATTCTTCCTTGCCAAACAGTCCCAAAGTTTGCTCTAAGGGACCCTGTCAAACGCCTTTTCCAGATCTATGAAACAAAGATGGATCTCTCTCTTATACTCAAGGGCCTTTTCACTCAGCTGTCTGAGTGTGAAGATTAGGTCTTGAGTACTTCGGTTTGCTCGGAATTTGCACTGGACCTCATCCAATTGTGGCTCAGCTAGGCGTCGGAGTCTCTGCTCTAGGATTCTAGAGTAGATTTTTCCAGGGACACTGAGAAGGGATATGTCTCTATGGTTTCCACACTGTCGATTGTCACCCTTTTTGAAAATTGGTGTTATGATGGCGATCTCCCAATCCTTTGGTATGGTCTTGTTGCACCATGCTGCCTGTAGGACCCTTAGGAGTAACAGGTCGCCTGATGCTCCCATGTACTTAACCATTTCTGGTGTTATACCATCATGCCCTGCTGCTTTGCCCATCTTGATTTTCTCCAGTGCTGCCTTCAGTTCTTCCATCTTTATGTCATCTTCATCACCATTGGTTTCCTCTGCTGTGCTAGTGGTTATCATTTCTGATGTTTGACCTTGCTCACCATTAAGAAGTTCTGAGAAATATTCTTTCCATCTTTCCATTACTTCCTTCGGGGCAGTAAGCAATTTGCCTTGCTTGTCCTTTATAAATTTGAGAGGGCATTGTTTTTCCTTCCTCATGTTCTTTAGGGTCTTATAGAACAATTTCTGGTTTTCTTGTGCATCTTTTTCTAGCTTTTCTCCAAATTCTTCCCAGGACTTCTGTTTTGCTGCTAGCACTTTGTTCTTTACTTCTGTTCTGAGTGTCACATATTCTCTATATTTTTCCATTTGTCCTGTTGTGTTTTTAGCTCCTAAGTATTGTTTCCATGCCATTTTCTTCTCTCTTATTTTCTCTTTGACTTCCTCTGTCCACCAAGGTGTCCTCTTTCTCTGGTTCCCAAGTCGGACTTCATCACATGCTTCTGCAGCAGCTGTCTTTATGATATCCTTGAATTTAATCCAGAGGGTTTCCAAGTCATCAGGTTGTTCTTCTGTGTTGCTCACCGCTGCAGCAATAAGCCCCTGATATCTGGTCTTAATTTCTGGCTCTCTCAGCTTGTAGGTCCTAATGCTCATTTCTCCTGCTCGTTTACTTGGTTTCTTGCGTGATGTTGAGCAGTTCCTAGGCTGAGCAACTCTTTCAGTTGTTCGTTTGATTGTTAGCAGGTAGTGATCACTTCCAATCTCTGGCCCCCTCCAGACTCTTGCATCTCGGAAATATTTGAATGAGCTTCTCCGAACAATGGCATAGTCGATCACTGACTTCTCATTCTTTGTTGGTTCACATCTAGTGTATGCATGTATGCGCTTATGGGGGAACTTTGTGTTTGTAATGATCAGATTCTGCTCACTGCAGAATCTAAGGAGTCGCTTTCCATTGTAATTGAGAGTATCTTCTCCATATCTTCCGATAACTCCACTCTATCTAGCATGGTCATTTCCAACTCTGGCATTAAAATCTCCGAGCATGATAACTTCATCTAGGCAGTCATCCACTGTCCTTTGAAGCAGCTCGAAGAATTCCTCCTTGACCTCTGCTCTCTCATCCTCATTTGGCCCATACACTATGACCAGGTTGACTATGGTTTCTCCTTCTTTTAGTTTCACAACCATAATGCGCTCTGAGACAAAGTTCCACCCCTTGATACTATCTTTTTGATTTTGGGCCACAATGCAACCCATACCCCCTTTAGCTCTTTCGGATATGGGTACACCACTGTAGAGCAGCGTGTTGCCATTGAGATCCATGACTCCTTGTCCTTTTTTCTTTGTTTCCGTAATAGCCAGGATTTCTAGTTTTGCTTTCCTCATCTCTTCCACCAGCTCCTCTTCCTTCCCATTTATACTTCTTGTGTTCCATGTTCCATAAGTCGTAGTCCGTAGTCCGTTCCAGTTCGTCGCCTTTAGAATCAGTCCGGTTTTCTCTCTTTTGTTACTCGTAATCGTGGTTTAAAGCAAACAGGTGATTGGCCTGTTGTGCCTTTGCATGGTGCAGGGGCTGCCTCCTTACGGCCTCCATGCAGGCCGCCCTCCTCCTTTTTCATCCGTTCTTGGGACCGGCATTGGCGGAGTTCCTTCCACGTACCTTGTATTTACATTGATCTCGGCTACTGGAAGTGTTATGGTGGCTATTCCCCTTACGGCCCCTTGTATCTCCACTTTCTCTGTGGTATACTGTTCAGGGTGCACCAGGGTTGCACTCACAACCGAGTCATATTCCAAACTGGAATCGTAAAGGCACCTGACCTTGGCACCATTACATATCACTTCTTCACAGATTGGGGATGTTGAAGATTAATATGATTCTCTGTCAGTTTCTTCCTCCCCTTGTCCACTGTTATCATGCATGCCGCGTGATATGGAGGAACTTTCCTACCACAGTCAATAGTATTATGATTGTTCATCCTGCAAATTTTACAATACAAGTATTTCCCTTCTGGTTTGTAGGGTCTCCTTTCACTGAAATGCGGGTTTCTATCGCGTTGGTCATACCTTGGCCTATCATAGTTTTGGTTACTTCTTGGGTTATGATCCCTATTATCATATTGGTTTGGATTTTGGGGAGCTTTATTATGGTCAATAGGCTTCTTCTTTATGCCTGCCATCTCGGGCTGGGCTGCCTGATATCTTTCAGCCACATTTAAGATCTCCCCCAGTCTCTCAGCACCCTGTCCCGTGAGAAATTTTCTCAGGTCTGGAGCCATGGACTCTCTTAACTGCTCCTGTTACGCACAATTAATTACTTTTTTCCAAAGTCTTTGTATGATCGTTTTTCGTATGTATGATCATTATTTGACTGAAATGCATGTTATATATATTTTATGGTCAAAGGGACAGAACCCGAAATATCGATACTACTATTCTTTATGAGTTTACTTCCTCTTGTATAGAGACACGTTCGGTCTATAATGTCTTGAACGAAGCGTGACCATATCTCCTTATTTGGTAGTATCAGTCAACTGTTGTAGATGTTTGAAACCTTTCTTAACGCTTCTGTTCATGTCCATAAAAGGCGCGACTGTGTAAGACTTTTATCTCGAATGTTCTTAGAATCGTCTTATTGTGAACAGCGACTCAGAGATTGTCGCTCTGCGCATGTCTCGACTGGGTTGTCGTTTTGTGGTTCCGCCCAGGTCGGGGAGTTGAGAAATGGACTGATTAGCGAGCGGACGCGCCTTGCGTCTTGTGATTCTCTGAGGGAAATACATTGTCTTTGTGAGTTAGTTAGCTAACTAGACTATTTCCCGGTATTAGTTAAGCCTGCCTGGAGGCATATGTTCATGGTTGATTTTCCGAAATAAGGTAATTCCTCTTGTATCGAACTTTATGCTATCATCTAGAGGTTCGTCATTTTGTCGCCTTTTTTTGCTCGCCTGTGTGATTCAAAATGGAGAGGTACTTTGACTAGGATTAAGTCACCGGTATCTTTATACCTGAACTAATTATATATATATGGGTCGCTCTAGACCAACAAGACTATTGTCTGTGTTCCAGGATTCGTTATATCAGAGATCACGTCCAAGTCAGATGGTTAGACTTAGGAAGGTTATAAAGGTCGAGCTGACCTGTAATCCATGTATGCTACTCACGTGCAGACAGTAAACGGACGTATTGTATACATCTGATCTGCTAGCATCAGGAAGGAATAATTATTATTGTCTATGAACATTAAGGATCTGCAGCTGACCACGGTTGCAGAAGTTATATGCATTAGTCATCAAGCTTCGCTATGATATTTGTTTTCCATACAACTATTGAGTATTGACTTCTACATGACTGTCAGTTAACATGAGTTTGAATGCTGCATTCGTTGTACCTATGCTGATAATAACATGAGTATCATGACTGTTTTGTGGCGTGCAATAAATGGTATAAACCTAAAGCGAAGTTACCATTTTTATGACTCTACACGTCATGTTGCCTGTGGTGTACCCTGAACTGTTCTACTGCAACACACACACAGCAACAATCTAAACCAGATAAGACACCCACATCTTGCATTGTAATACCTGGTGTCGATAGAGGTGGTAATTTGACGGCATCCTAATTCCACCCTTATCAATTTATGGTGGCCAATAGTTGGTTTATTCTGGTACCAACTCTCAAGGGGGTCAACAAACCCAGACATCATCAGCAGACTACAAGACAACATTGCAGTTGCTATTCATCACCTTTGATGAAATTTTTTTTTGAAAGACGCAGCAGTACTGACAGTTGTTGATATTTTGAAACTACCCGGCGCTGCTCGGCGGTATTGAAGTTTGTCTACAAATAGAAGGACAAGTACCGAGCGAATGGATTTCCTGATCTGTTGAGAAGAAGGACAAGTGCCGAAACAACTGTTCCGGTCTCAGAATTACTGTTGCAGTTTCAGAAGGTCAAGTTCAGAAGCTGTTTCCTGTCAGAAGCTGTTTCCTGTCAGAAGCTGTTTCCTGTTAGAAGCTCATTTCCTTCGTCATGGCAGTTTACGAGAGCAGATATGGATCAACGTTGGATCATTGTCCTAAGAATGCTGATCACACCCTGTTCTGAACTGTGCTGACGTTGTGGATACATAGAAGTTAAGTGGCCTGTTTTGTTTGTGAACTGTGCCCTTATGTTCTAACTGAGCCTTCTGTCTTTCACATTTTCACACTATTTACATGTTTATATGTTATATGTTATTTGGATTTGTATTTATATGTTTATATTTCTGCGGGTTTTCTCGGTTGGGCGGTGTCTTTCAGTAGATGATACCACGTCACAGAGGTTCTACTGTTAGCGTTTTCGTTAGGGACTGTGCGAATTTCCTACTGTGGAATTTGCTAGCGACAATCGTTGCTATATCTGTTTAGTTGTGACGAGTTGTGCTTTATTTTCGTTTTTTGTATATTTTTTGTTTTTGTTTCTCTCTTTTTTTTTCTGTTTTTTAGTTTCGATTTCGATTGTTTGTATTTGTAGGTCTCCTCTTTTCTATTATTCAGTTCTTTAAGTATATTTTTGTGTATACACTGTAGCGTCATTTGTTTGTTATTGTTTACATTGACTCTGATCTTTGTTATTGTTTACATTGACTCTGATCTTTGTTTTTGTTTACATTGACTTTGATCTTTGTTGTTGTTTAC
>JAMPIV010012501.1:0-45455 GCA_024509875.1 Oreohelix idahoensis
CAGATAGATCGAAAATCAACAGGGACGAGACATATCACGTTTGAAAAGAGCAAACAAAACATAAAGTGTATGCTCTTATGTCTGTGTTTACCATCTACTCTCTGGAGGAGAATTTGGCCGGCCTACCAGTAGACGCGTTAATTGTGTCCCCTTTCTCCGCCAGTTTGGCTCCTAGGGTATTATTATATCCCTTTACCTCTAAATCCATCTCCGGCATTTATTTTATCATAGTGATTTGTGCTTTCTTTCAATTTCCACAGCCTCATCTACTTTCTATATTTGTGTTGGTTTCTGCTTTTGTCTATCAGTCCATTCCTCCTTCGTTCACACATACACACTTTAACCGCACACACACAGATATTTAAATATAGTGTCGGTGATCTTTCTCAATCAGCCTACACACACGCTTAAACATCTGAAGTCCCACGTGCGTTACACAGAGGTCCCCCCCCCCCCCCCCCAAAAAAAAAAAAACACGCGCACCTCTTGAGTTGGTGAAGTCTAAGGCAGCGCATCGGTCACACCACCTCATAAAACTATGAACTGGAATAGTGAAGTCTCTAACACGTCCCTACCGCTGCATCTGCTATGGGCTAATCTTTACCTCTTTTACCAAAGTATGTCCTCCCCTTCATAAAAACTGCTTCTTATAAGTGCTATACGCTTCTTCTTTTTCTTAACTGCAATTTTTATCACATGAACGAATGAATGCTTTTATTTATTCAAAGATGTATTACCGTTTGTTATTTATGTTTGCATTTGCTAATTATTTCTTAGCATATTTTCATTTTTTAAAAATTCTCTCCCTTTCACTTGGCCGTTTCAATTTGTTCAGTTCTAGTACCTTGGTTCCCTGATGACGGTTTTGTTGGCCGACAATACTTTCAACTCTGAGGTTATGTAACTATATAAGGCTTATCTAATATTTTTCGATATTACAATCGAGGTGAACTTCTTCAAGTACCATGCCTAATGGCGTAGGAGATCATGTCTCTCCACAACTTCCGGTCTCCAGTACAATTTATCAATTCTGTTGTTGACCTCCTTCCTTGCCACGACGTCAAACTGTCCAGTATTTGCTCTCTTTGTCTTCCCCTATCTCTTTTTCCTTCAATCGAACCTGTTGTTACGATATATTCCAGCTTTCCTCTTCTCATAACATGCCCCAAAACAGTGGATTGCTTCTTTCTAACGTGTGAACACCATAACAAACAAGAACAAGAACAGAAAACACATATTGTCCTCATAACCCAACAAAATGAGAGCAACGGAAATGCCCGCAGACATTATTTATACAACTTGAGAAAAATGTAGCTATTGCGTGATTCAGCTAAACCAATGAAACTAGAGACATAGGGAAAATGCAGATCTAGACAAGTAGATGGCGGCTAGGCGAGAACTTTCAACTTCAGGGTTTCGCTAAAATTGCCTGCATTAAGTCGGGAGCTCGGTTTTCCCTCGTCAACATTTTGGAGAAATGGGTGGGAAAAAATTAAAAAATTTTGTAAGATGTATTTTTTTAAAAAAACGAAAGATCAGAATAAATGGGACATCCTAGAACAAGTCAAGTTTCTCATTTTTTGGGTCATATAATAACAAAAGATGTCAAATGCGAAACAGAAATCAAGAAGAGAATAGGAATAGCCAAAACTATATTCAACAATATGAGACAAACACTAACATCAACACAATTAACTCACAAATTCAAACTGAGAATAATCAAATATAATATATAGTATATGATGTAGACACATGGACAAATGAACAAGCAATTAGAAGAGGCTTGTGAGATGTGGATGTATAGAAGAATGGAGCACGTGTCGTGGAAAGAGAAGAAAACAAATAAAGAGGTTCTAGAAAACATAGGAATGACAAGAGAATGACAGAAGGAGATCAAAATTAGACAGCTAAAATGTTATGGCCGCGTAAAAAAGATAAAACACTTTACTGAAGACCATAATGGAAGGCAGGCGTTCAAGGCAAACGTTCAAGGAAGACAGAGCTATTAAGTGGGCAGATAACATCAAGAGATGGTGTCGTAGATTTATGATAGGTATGTAAGATAGATAGGTCCCGTCTGAATAGAACTGGAAAAGGTGGCAACTCAGTGAGAGATAAGGTAAAGAAATAGATTTCACGAGTGAAATGGTGGAAAGGTAGAGTCTGTCCCTGGATTTAGAAGATACTCTAGTCCAGCCTATCTTACGACTGAAATTTGTTTATCAGACAGTTTACCTTACGGTAGAAGGATACCCAAATTAAATATATATAGCTAATATTTTCCAGCTGTAACATAAATTTAATTAATTGCTAGTAACCAGAAAGAGATATTTTAATTGACGAGTAAATGAACTAGGCAAGGTATACCGACGAAATATATATTTATCTTCTATCCATCATGTGTCAGTTTTGTAAATGACTAGAATTTATTTCACGGGTTAATAAGACCGATAGATAAGCTTCTCATGTGTGTTTCTAATCAAATCTTATAACCGAATGGATAATAAATTATAACGTTGCGCGGGTTAGGATAGATACTGATATTGTGATTAAATGTTTGTATTTTTCTTCCTAAAAAATAGTACGGGTCACAAACCTAAAACTACCAGCGGCCTAAGCCTATGCCTAAACCTGAATCTGAGAATAACGGATCTAATTCCAACAGTACAAAAAGAACATTCTTATATAAATATCGGGTCTTCAAGGTTGACCTGTTTGGCCTCTTGTTTACACCCAGAGTACCAACAAAGAATTAAGAATAAATTGTAACTGGACCTATAGCTTAAAAAAATAAAAATCCAATAATTTTCATTTTTATGCTTTAAATCATCGTCAACATGTTCTTGAACTAAAAATAATTCATAGAAGCTTAGAGATACTCTGGTTTGATAGGAATCAGTGTTTTTCTACACACACCCCCTTGAGTGATTTGCATAGCAACCAATGTTTATAGTTGGTTACCATGTGAATAATGACCCAACATGAAGGTGCGTAATTGTAAAACTGCGAAATTATAATTATACTGAGGCAACAGGAAAAAGATATTTATAATTTTTCCACGGGGAATCACTCAATGATTTCTTATGAATTTTTCAAAAGTGTGTGTCTAGAAATCTTTGATCGTAAATTTCAAACATTTGTGTTACATGCATTGTGCATTTTCTCCAACATCAACTCTATTTATTGCTGCAAAGAGGTTTTTATACTGATTCTGTATAATAGTAGTTAGCAGAGCTTCTTTTTGTTCGCAATGGGAAATAAGGGACAAAGACTGGGAGGCGTGTACACCAACAAACCGTTGCCTGAAAATGAGACACCTATTGTCGATAGTGTAACAAAAAGCTATAAAGCCTCTGTGCTCCTCAGCAAAGAAAATAAAGGTCATAAAGGTCCAAGAAAGTGAAGGACCATAAGCTAAAAATGACAACAGAGGAAATGGGTTTATTCCTTATGGATGTAAAACTACTGTTTGGGTTTTTATGCGCTAACTTTAGATGTGACAAAATGTTATCAGTATTTCTTTGAGGTATCACTGACCCGTGAGATCGTCAAAGAGACTCGGAATGGCTTTTGTCATGAAATCAGTATCAAGTGCACAAACTGTGCCAATTTCAATACTTCTGATGTTTCATCTTCGGCTACTCACAAACAAAGATGTAAATGTGCGAATGGTGGCATTTGTGCGTTCTATTGGGAAAGGCCACAGTGCATTGCAGAATGTTTCGATATACATGAACACAAGTCAACCCATGGCAAAGAAAGCATACAGGAGAACGCTGCTCAGGATCTATTCAGCAAGTAAGGACATTGCAATGGAAAAACCATGAGAGCACTGAAAAGGGGATTCATAGACACTGCAGCTGCAGTAGAAGGAGACCTTTATTCAACAGGAGCTCATTAAACTTCATTTTGTGAGTTCTTTTTCTGTTTTTCTTTGTTTTCTCGGAATTGTCTTTTTAGCATAATTGGTGATCTTTGAAACAAGATATCTCTGGATCTGTACATCAATTGACATGAAAATTAACACAGTTGGTTGTCATATAATTTTACAGATTCTGACCTAAAATGGATACAATTGAATTCAAAGTTTTAGTTTTATGACCATCATGCATATATAATGAGGCACAAATATCAAACATTCCAGAAATATAAATTTTGAAAATTCATTAAAATTTAACCTTTCTGTCCATCTCTGTCATTTTAGTTCGTGACCTCACGCTATATATAATGATTCAAATTGCCAAGTTTCAGTCAGATCCTTGTACAAATAACATAGTTATGATGTTTTAAAAAAAGGTGTATAATTTATTCACTACGGCGGCCATATTGGATAGCTAATTTGCATAATTAATGAGGTCATTATGTGGACAAACATTTTAAGTCCATACTAACACTATACCCATGGTTGTTTGATTCTGAAATGAAAATTTGAGTTTTTTACCCTATCAAAGTATCCTTCTACCTTAATATATATATTGACATACACACTATTAACCACTCACGTACACACACACAGATAAGTGACGACAACTTGAAATTCTATTAGTGCAATAGGGATATTAGACCGATCTGACCAACACACAGGTACTTAAGTTTTTATGTTCAGTTTATTTATCATAAAGAACCGTACAACATTTAATATCAAGATAGAAAAATACAAAATCATATGCTACAGAAATAATAAAAGAAATAGACCCGTAAGTGCAATTCCCTCTGTTGAGACAAGATCCCTTTAGAAGGAGGTATTAACCCCCAAAAGGTCAAAAGATTAGCACTATGGTATAGAATTAGACTATACTGTAAAGAACAAAGTTCTAATGAATCTACTCTGAAAATAAAATAACAGTACTAGTAAACTAAAAGAAAAGCAAAACAAAGTGAGTACAAAGCTTATACGTTAAAAAGAATTACTCATTCCTTCTTTCTCTCTCTCCAGACAACCTGTGGCCACGTTCATTCGTTCTTACCTAATTGTTGATTAGCAACGTCTGGAACAATCTTTAGGATACACACAGCAAATCCAGTGTTATTTTGGCAAAATAAACCCCAGTTCCTCGAAGACTGATTAAATCCTCTTCTTCTGGGAACGTTTACTTCGTTACTGTTATTAGGATTTCTGTTTATGTCACATTAATTAGTCCAGGTAAGAAAATTAACAGTGCTCACAGTGTCAGTAGCTTGGGATTCCAATACATAACGGAATGTCAGGTATGTAACTTCTCTCAGGATAAAAATTCCTTGTCACACCACAAATGGTCGATAGTCGGGAAATGTTAATGTTTGATTATTTCGCCACAACGGGCTGAATGCATATGCAATTGGAAAAAAGAAATCTGGATAGCTATAGGTCCAGTTACAATTTATTCTTAATTCTTTGTTGGTACTCTGGGTGTAAACAAGAGGCCAAACAGGTCAACCTTGAAGACCCGATATTTATATAAGAATGTTCTTTTTGTACTGTTGGAATTAGATCCGTTATTCTCAGATTCAGGTTTAGGCATAGGCTTAGGCCGCTGGTAGTTTTAGGTTTGTGACCCGTACTATTTTTTAGGAAGAAAAATACAAACATTTAATCACAATATCAGTATCTATCCTAACCCGCGCAACGTTATAATTTATTATCCATTCGGTTATAAGATTTGATTAGAAACACACATGAGAAGCTTATCTATCGGTCTTATTAACCCGTGAAATAAATTCTAGTCATTTACAAAACTGACACATGATGGATAGAAGATAAATATATATTTCGTCGGTATACCTTGCCTAGTGCATTTACTCGTCAATTAAAATATCTCTTTCTGGTTACTAGCAATTAATTAAATTTATGTTACAGCTGGAAAATATTAGCTATATATATTTAATCTGCTAGCCAATTTAACACAGTAAATCCTAGTGAAATATAATGACGAACTTAACAATTAAATCACTCAAAAATACTAGTAAATATAATTACCGCAACACAGAAAAAGAAACTAATCTCCAATCGAAACACTAAGAAATCCACTATAACAATGGTCTAAGATTCGACGCTAGATAGTTCTGCAAAATTCTGTGGCTACTAGATAAACAAAGTTTAAAGGATGAGGTATATATATGATTTAGGTAGAGATTCGCTGGCACTTGCTAGATTTCACGCCTTCGCTTAGATTTTGGGGAATTTTTCGGTCGAATGCTGAATCAAAGCTTAATTTTACACCTCATGCCGACCGCAGAATCGCCACTAGAACGGACGTGCTTTGATCTGGCAACTCTCGCTGTTGCTAATTACGTTAGGAACAAACGGATGTGGGGGAGGGGGGTGGGTGGGTAACTGTTGATTATCTCCCTTTTCCTCAGATTATTTCTCCCTGACCAAAGTAATTACCGAAAAAGTACGTTTTAACTTATCGCCCTTGATTTTAAAATCAGACGACTCATTCTCTGATCTGTCAATATTTCAGCGATTGTCCAATCGTTCGCGTGATAAATACAGTTAACGGCTCAGGACTAACTAATAGGTCTGTTGGTAAACAGAGAACAAGAAAATAGGCGTGGCTACAATTTGAATTCGACAGATATCGAAGCGCATGCCTTCTGCGTTAAAGAAACATGGATATTAAAAAGCAAAGAGAGGTGGGAAACAGGTGGAAGCAAAAACGTGTTGATACATGTAAATATACAAGTGTATTTACATACTCTGTCACAGATGTACAGGAAAGTCTATCAGAGTGCATAAATCAAGACAAGAGACAGAAGACGTTGGAGATCCATTGCAGCCGACCTTAGATGTAGAGATGGCAGATGATGATGATATATGTGCCTGTTTTTGTGGCTGGTTGTTTATGAAAGCCAACGGCATGCCTGTGAGGCATTTGTGCGAGGTTAAAACTGTGGGGGTGCCTCCCATTGTGTGATAAGTGTCACGGAATTTGCCTCCCCTTTGCTCTGCAAGTGGCCAAACTCAAGAGTATCTAAAATGGGTCTTCAAAGGTGTCTACCTTCGCACAAGATTACTCTTGGCAGAGTTGTAGATAGAAGGATAATGACGCTTCTATCTCAAGGGAGATTCACAAGATAATTCAGAATTCAATGATGCATAGGGCAGAGCACTATCAACTTATATCTGATCCGGCACTTTTCGTGAAGTTTTAAGCAATGGTTTAGCGTGTTCGATCCCCCAGCTGGTGTAAATCCAGCAAAATTCCTTGTATATGTATTTGCTATATGTCTAGATGTATATATATATATTAAGAGTCTTGCTCATACGTTTGCTTTCATACCTATAATAACTGAATCAACTATGACTGTTTTGTTTTAAAATAACATGTAACAAATTTAATAATCAATTAGTCTTTAACAGGTTAAAATAACGATGGAATGATGGTGAATTTTAGATGTATATATAAAAAGTGTCTTCACTGAGACAGGGGTGAGGATTTATAAAAACATTGTCCTTTTGCTGTTTCCTTTAATAAGAACTTAGCTGGTCTAAGTGAGTCCTGCAGCCGTGGTTTCGTCAATTCTTTTGTGATGAGGGCACTTCTTCACACAACTCGTCCAATGTAGGTGGTTAGTGTTGAATCCCTGCTCTTGACTCACACTAGTGGCGTAGAAACTTTAGTCTTGCAGCTTCGTACCACGAACTTTAGACAAAATAAAAAGAACAAATGCCTCTGCTAAGTACACTGGGTTGGAAGATTAACAGGCGCATTGTCTCGCTGTCCACCCACCAATGTTAGCCTCTCTGAATAATTAGACCTTTTGAGAATACACAGCATAACTCAGGGATTACGATTGGAAATCACCGCTATTCTTCTGGGTATTCTAATGGGCAAATGTGTGCTTGGACAGCGCGAGTACAATGATTTGTGCATGAACTAAAATTATCAATTTACATATCTCACAAAATGATACGATACACTTGATGCACATAGGATGTAATCATCACTCCTCACTGCTCAATTCGGAGTCTGGGGTTGCTGCTGCTTTCACTTTTTTGAGCGAATTAGTATAAAACAAACACCAGCGCTTGCTGTAGTGGTTTATGAACATACTATTTTTATATGATGAGGTTGCCAGCCTTCTATGATTTGCATAACTACTTAGCAAATACAGACATGGCACATTCACATAGTAAAATAAATGTTTACACTTACCCCAAAGTAACTTTTGGGAACGCAATCTCCAGGCACAGATGTATGAACACAGCACGTTGATGCGATGTTTCGAATCACTTGTCTGGGTAATTTTATTATTCCTCTTATGACTTGTGTTTATGATTCCTGAAGTTTCCAGTATTTGCATTTAAAATTGCCGGTGCTCTTTTAAGTTATAAAGACGCCCAAATACTTCGATCTGGTCCCTTAAGTTTCCAGTATGTGTATTTAAAATTGCGGGTTCTCTTTTAAGCTATAAAGACGCCCAAATATTTCGATCTGTCTCTTATAATTTTGGAATCCTTTGCCCGATCCTTCTATCTGGCTCTGGGGAATTGCTAGCTTAACGTGGCGATGCAGTCTGATTTGTGTCTCCGACTTAGCTAGATTATATTCCCATTTCTCAGTTCAAGTCCCAGATTGTATTTTCGACGAATTTGCAAACGAAATCCCAATGTCTATTCCTTCTTTCCAATTAAACCAACCCAATCTCTTTAGAACAAGGTGGGTCGGGGTGTTAAATCATTTCTATCCCCCGTGTGTTTTAAAATATCATTTTTTTTTAAATCCAACACGCGACCTCTTTCAAATATGTCCGTAATATTTCTGACTGCCCTGTATGCAAACTCACAAACACATATGTGAACTCATTTCCTGTCTAAATGCCTTTCCCACCATAATCTCCCCAGACGGGTTATCTGTATTATTGCTACAGAAATGGTCCAGCGGAAGCGATTATCTAATTATCACCTGTGTTTTGGTGCATCCGCCAGACGGGCAAATACGGATCACCGGCAGCTTAAACAAGCAATATGGTTTTCTTTCCGCACTCTGCCGGGTCGTATTGTTATGAGTGGTCAGGACCACCTTGGATCACCGTGACCGTCTCTATCAAAGGTGACTAGACGACTTAAGTGATAAAAGTATTCTCCGCTGACCTGTTCAATTAGCTTTGTCATGCCATGATTCACATGGTGAAACGTAAATAAATCTGTGAGCGGCTAGGCAAAACAATGTAGGTGCATAAAATATGTCAAATAATAGGACGATGAGGGAGAGAGAGAAGGGCGCAAAGGTACATACATAAAACGTTTTGTGACAACAGGGTAAAACTGTGTGTGACTGTGCCTCCCATTGTGTGATAGAATAAAATGTTGTGTGTGGTTGTGTCTACCATTGTGTGATAGGGTAAAACTGTGTGTGGTTGTGTCCTGGGTAAACCACTCACGTCTGTTGTTTTTCTTTTGTCTAGTTTTCTACTTCTTTATTTCTTACGAGTGCCTGAAAACATACATTTATGTTTGTCTAATATTTATTTACTGTTTACAGGACTCGGGTTTCCCTTCCTTATGTGTTATAAATGTTGATAAGATGTTCGACACGGTGTTCGTGTACATTCGTGTCGTTATGCATATTTCTGCTGGCGTGTACCTTGCTATGGAGCATGGTGTGGTAACTACAACTGACACTCTTGAGGGAATCCTTCGCCAGTACGTTTTATTCTGCTGTTACAGTGGTTGGTCTATGTGGCATTTAATGTTATATTATGACGCTGCTACAGCAGCAGTGCAATAATAATAACGTTTTTGGAGACCAGTGATTATACAACAGTAGATGGCAGAAGCGGCACTGAGCGGTCGGGCTATCGGACAAGTGTTCTAGGGTCCATAGCAGTAGAGGCCCACTCTTCTTTCGCCTCCATTTAGCTTAATCAACTGCCATGTAAAGAATCCCTTATTGCCAGGGGTCGCAGATCACTATCTGCCCGCTCCTGATAGTAGGTAAACAGGCCCAGATCATTATCTGCCCGTCCATGATAGATGGTAAACAGGCCCAGATCATTCTGCCCGCCCATGATCGATGGTAAACAGGCCCAGAGCACTATCTGCCTGCCCCTGAGGGGAAACAAGCTCAGATCACTATCTGCCCGCCCCTGATAGATGGTACACACTAGTGCAGGGTCCCCCAGACAATGCTGGCGATCTGGTAAAACAAGAACATAGATACACAGTATATTGTACACTATGTGACTCGCCAGCGCAGTATTGGCCGCACATTCTACACTAGTTTACCCGTGGCGAATATTTCGCCAACATTGTTTCAGAGAAAAAAAAAGTAAAGTGCAATATGGAAGTAATTACAAACCCCCAACATCCCACCCCTCTCGGCTCCCTTCCCTTCGCTGTTAATTAAAGTGTAAGCGGGATGGATTTTGGTAATAAAATGTATTTTAAAAAAAAAACGCAATTTGATTTTTAAAATTACAATTACTCAACAAACAAAAATTGAAAAAAATATCGCAACAGTTCTTGAAGTGCCCCCCGTTGTGTTCTCTAAGGCTTCTGGTCAGACAGAGAAAGATTAGGACTATTGTTACCATAAGCATGTCGTAAGTGGCAACTAATATGAGGTTAGGCATGGGAATGGCAACTTCATCGTGTAAAACATATAGCTAGAGAAAACACTGCAGGAGAATATGAATATTTTGATGAAGGATTCCTGAAAGTGAATTAGTTGCAGTGGTGGCTTCATCAATCAATCAATACCCTTTAGCTCACCGAGGAGCATAGGCCTTCAACAAACACATGCCAAGTCTTCCTGTCCCGTGCCATCCGCTCAAGTTCTTTCCATGTTTTCCTCATCATTTTCACCTCTATATCCAGATCTCTTCTCCATGTGTTCTTTGGTCTACCTCTGCCTCTCTTTCCATGTGGATTCCAGAACAAGGACTGCCTTGTAATGCTATCAACAGGTTTCCTCAATGTGTGTCCTATTCGTCGCCAGCGTCTTCTTCTCAACTCTTGTTACACTGGCACTTGTCTGGTTCTAGTCATCAATTCCACATTTGTGACTTTGTCATACCATTTCAGTCCTTCTATTCTACGCAAGCACCCGTTTATGAAAGTCTGTAGCTTTTTGGTGGTGGCTTCATACTTCTTAGAAATGAACAAAATGGGAAGTGAACTAATGTAGTCCTGAAATACAAATGTTAAGGTAAAAGTTATGTAGTCTTATCTTCTTCTTCTTGTCGTGTAAGTTGTCCTTGACTGTCTACAGAAGCTATGAAGATTTTCAACTCATTTTCATCTCTGGGACTTGGAAACTGCTTCGTAAAGTTGTCATGGTATCTCAGTAAAGATTTTCAGAGACTGGCACTTCTGACAATCTGTATCCAATGAACCCCACTTATGCCGCTCTATTCCCGCTCTCAACGAACACTCATTGTTGTCAACTACGGATACTTCTTGGAAGCACTGACCTACAATTCACTTCTGCTCGTGCATGGCTTACAGCATTACGTTAAGTCTAATTTGATTTTGCTCGACAGTTTCGTTAGCCAATCTATTTGCAAATCATTGTCTATCACGCTTACGTTGTGTATCTGTTTCTTCCTGACTTGGAAACAGGGGGAGGTAGCTCAACTAGCCATTACAATAAAATGGGCGCTTCATCCAATTCTTCATGGAGGCAAGTCTTTGGCTTAAAAAAACAATTTAGGCCGGAATCGAACTCGACTGCGCACTGGAGTCATATTTCGGTATCAGTGTTCATCACAATTTGATAAGCCAGTGTTTTAGATTACATTCTTATCTTCATTAGCTCTTTGACCTCTGTCGGCTTGATTGAATTGTATATTGATAATAGTTGCAGTATCGGTAACTGAGTCGGAAATAATAACAATAATAGCAGTAACAGTAACTGTAGCAATACAAGTTAACATTATTCGGGAGTCGTATCAATTTGTTTACCAACACTGTATACAGGGCCGGATTATCCATTTGGCTGTCTTGTTTTTTTTTTTTAAGTTTTGCCTCGCTTAGGCGAGGCGCGTCCCGTTCAACCTAGTCGGTTATATTAGGGCGCATGTCCAAACATAAAAGACCTTTAGGTTTTATGTACCCATTAGGCTGTTTTGTTTTTGCTTACATCTGTTATTTTGCTGTAATACCCTGTTCAACCAAAACCCGTTGACGGGTTAAAAACGGTTATATTGGGGTATACCTTGTATAGGGTGTTAACGTCTTCGCTGGTATCACGTTCCTAGTCCTGGAAATGACTGGTCCTGAAAAGGACCACTAGCTGCCTGTTTGGTCCCTACTCGTTGTTGTCGTTTTCGGCAGTGTGTTGTTCATGACTGTCTTTATTATATTTGGTAGGAGGTCCTTTAGGGTTTCAGTAATTATTTTGTCTTCCGCTTCTTTGCTTCTTTCTCTTCCTTGATTGCTTTTTGGAAGGCGTTCCTCTACGATTTCGGTTGTTATTTTGTCTTTAGTTTCTTTGCTTCTTTCTCTTCTTTGATTGCTTTTTGTTATGATATTCCTCGACGATCCTTCTCTCTGTTTCAATTCTTTTGAGGACTTCTTCGTTCTCTTCCTTTAGCGAGTTTGGCGATGTCAACGTCTATTTGTTGTTTGATGGATTTCATGTCCTGTAACATTGCCTGGGCGCTCTGTAAGGCTACTATTGTTTCGTCTCTTATGGTATCTGTGTCTTCGTTGTGCTGCCTGTTCTTCTCGACTTTGAGTTTTTGTTTTATGTCTCGCACCTCTGTGGTTAGTTTTACCAGCTGGGCTCTTGTGTGCTGTTCCTGTTTAGCAGTGCCGCCTGAAGCCACTCGGTGTCTTGCATCTCTGAAGGAGACGTTTTTGGTTACAGATTCCTTCAGTATGGCCTTTGTCTCATAGAAGATCGGACAGCCACGGTATCTTGTCCCGTGGTTCCCGAGACAGATTGCGCAGGTTCTGTTGGAGTTGCTCACTTTATAGTTGTTATCCTTTTTCGCATGAGGACATTCATTGTAAGAGTGACTTCCCGCACAGTACCGACAAACTGTCTCTCTCTTGCATGTTTTCTTAGTGTGCGAAAATTGCTGGCAGTTTGAGCACTGCATAACAGGAGGAATGTACTCTTCTGTTTTTCGACATCTATCGTCTAGGTTAAGTTGACTTGGTCTTGAAGTCCCTTCAATAGTTAGGATAACTAGGTTTGTGTCCTTCTTGTCCCATGTCTTCAGTCTTTCAACCTGTGTTATTTTGATATTCTTGTTCTCTGTTTGCAGGCGGCTGTGGACTTCTTGTGTAGATCGATTGTTGTCGACTCCTCTTACAACTATCTTTTTTGTCTTCTTGTAGAGCTCCACAGTTACTTTCATCTGGTGGGGCAGCTGGACTTTGTGTCCGGACTCTAGTTCGACCATCAGTTCTTTTGTCTTCTCCGTGTTATTTAGAGCTATTATAACTCCTTTTTCGTGTCTTGTAACTCTCGTTATACTCCTCCTGCCCGTTATTGCCTCGAGGATACCGATCACTTTATCGTCGGGTAGGGCCCTGAGAGAGGCCTCTCCTCCAGACATCTGAGTGATCTTAATGATCCTCTCCTGTAGTGCCACGTGAGAAACGGCATTTCTTTGCTTGCGAAGTTGGCATGTTCCGACTTCTGTCTCAGTTTGAGCCTGTGGTCTGCGGGACGGTTCACATTCTGGCTCGTTGTCTGCCTCTGATCTCGTTTTACCGAAGTTGCCTGGTCACTGCATGATGGCGACTCGACTATGACATCTTGTTTTGGCGGTGGATTTACTTTGTCGGGCTTTAAATCATTGTTACCCTCTGTCGTCGAAGTTTTGTGGCCGTGTTTTGCAGATGTTGTCTGGTCACTGCACAATGGAGCCACCGCCTCGACATCTTGTTTTAGCGGTGAAATTGCTTTGTCAGGCTTCGGAGCCTGGTTGTCCTCTGCCTTCGAAGCTTTGGGTTGATCGTCGGTCGTAGTGACAATGGTTGCGTTGTACGGCTTCTGAGAAGGACCGGCCCCTAGTTCAGCGCTAGTAGTTGGGGCAGTCGTGCTCTTCGGCTGACTGTCTTTGTTCTTTGCAGATTCATGTTTGCCGTCAAGTGTTGGAGGGCTTCTATAGAGTTCCCTCTTTTTTGCTTGTGGGTTGGTACGAACCATTTTAGTATATTGCGTTCGTACGAAGATAGTGATGCTTCGGTCCCAAAAAAGATGAAAAAACATCCCATTAGGCTGTGACCAGTAGCTTGGGATTTTAAGAATGAAAAAGAGTACAGAAAAATGGTTTAAGAAAGTTAAATAGAGTTGTTAATAGACTATATGTATTTGTTAAGGGGAAGTGAAATGAGCAGAAGAGTGTTTTGAGGGAAGGGAGGTAACTCCGTGTGTCCACTTTTGGGAGATGTAGCTGGGTGTTTTGGTTTGGTATTTCATGTGAGTTTTAAATTATGGTGTGACTGATTTGCATGGTAATGTTTTGGTAGTGAGATTAAAGAAGATTGTATGGGTTTTGAGTTTAATCAGCAAAGGGAGATGACTTTAAATTACGTCCCTTGAAAGGTTTTGGTGAGCGATACAAAAACAAACACGCACGAGATAGTGTTGCGATGGTGAACACATTTTTAGCAGAGAACGAAAAAATGTTGAATCGAAAAAGAAGATTAAGGAATCTGATTTGAGAACGAGCTTAGCGTAGGATAGCAAGTTTGCTGTGTATTAAAGTTGTGTAGTGGTGAGCAATGTTTGATGGTATATATTTCTGGCAAACAAGCCACTGAAGGTGGTTGGTTGCTGTGGTCATAGTATTGTATCAAATTATTTTGCCGAACCAACAAGACGCTCAAACGCCACCTTTAATAGATGATAGATAAAGACAAGAAAGACAGTGTCGCCAGTTCAAGATTGTGTTAACAATTTGTCAAGGCTACAAGACGAGCAGGTATGTTGTGTTAGACGTAGAGACAATAGACAGTAGCTAGGGGCAGCGTAGAACAAATAACTATTGATACAAATAAACAGCCATGGTGGTTAGACCAGTCTTATATCAAAGATACATCGATTAGTTTCACCAGTCCAACGGGCCTTATCAAGGGTTAGGAAACCTGAAGAACAGAACAGTAAATGAGCTAGTAATCTTAGAGACAGCGTCAGACTATATAAAAAAAAAAAAATGATGGAGTGAGAGAAGATTTATTTCAACGTGTAATGTTATATCGTCAAGATTTGTTTTAACATAGCATCATCAATACCTAGCTAGCTGTCCACTGCGGGACAGTGAGACGAGTCCCACTATACGATAAGTACCATCAACACAAACATCATCCGCTGTACGGCCACAAGGCTAGGTAGGCTGAAACCTAGGAGCCTGGAGCTCTTGGGCGGGGGGGGGGGGGGGGGGGGGGGGGGGGGGGGGGGGGGGGGGCTCGTTCATAAGTGACAATTTTTTTTAATGCATATATTTATGTACACACAGAAAATGTTTGCACTTTGCAATTGCATTTATAACGTTCTACAAAGACAGTAAAAATAAAAATGACTTAAAATACATAATGCACCCGGGCATAATCGTAACGGCGTATGAACTATTTGCTTTTCCATAAGGTGGGGGGGGGGGGGCGCAACCACCAAAAAAGCCCAGAGGCCCTTCTTGGCTTAATCCAGCCCTGACAGTGTAAGTAATTTGTTCGAGGAAGAAAACTTTTTTTTCCAAAGTGCACACATTAAAAAACAAAAATTGTGTTACTTATCACATTCAGTTCAGTCCAGTTTTTTAGAAAAAATTGAGCTATTTATCGCTTTCTTAGTTAACAAGTGTGCATCAGAACCTCACGGACAATCGTATCGCTGTTTCTGTTCGCTATAGAGCCGGACACTGACGTCAATGCACCTTATTGATTTTCCACACCCTCTCATCCAGCTCATAGTTGTGGGACTTGCCGTTATGTGTATTAGTTACAAAGATGTTAGCCAATGGGATATGTTCAAAAAGTAGACGTTGATCGTTCGGTTACGGTCCCGTCTCACGGTAAACATATTTACATGTAGGGGTTAAAAGGTAAAGGTTGTCCCATTGCAGATATTGCCATAGGAGGGTGAGTCAAAGACTTCACTACACTAGGCCTCAGGGGCCATTCACAAATTACGTAACGCAATTGTTGACATTTTCAGCGCCCCCCTCCCCCCAACATAAACCCACAACATTCAGAACCCCCCCCCCCCCTTTTCCAGCACCAAAGTATAACATCTTGGTAATTCCCCCCCCCCCCCCCCCCCCCCCCCGCCTTTTGCGTTACGTAATTTGTGACGGCCCCTCAGCTTACTGAGGTATAGTGACCACTTCTCTTCCTCACTGTCTTTGCTTTCCCTAGCTCAAGAGTAGAGCAATGTACACATTTATAGCTCGGTAGACTGGAGCGTGGTGCTACTTGGTTTCGAACCCGTTAATCTTGCCTCGATAAGCAAGCGCTCTCACCACCCCGCCACTCGATGCTCACCTATGAGCGTTTCTCAAAACGCGTCCTGGCAGTCTCACATGATTGTAACTGAAAATAGTATTACTCTTGATGGCCCTCACCCTGGGCCGGCCTTAGCGTAGGGCGACCGTGCTAAGGGCAAAGACTCGGAGCGGAAAAAGAGGAACAAATGCCTTTTTTTCGTCAAGAGGATCGACTCTCGGTCAGATGCTGTGAGATAATTTTCTCTGGACGATGCACGCAATGTTTTTTTTTTTTTTTTTCTGGAAGAAAACACGTGATATATTTTTAACATTCCGGTTTCAGTTGTTGTGGCTTATTTGTTTTGTAAGTAATAGCTATCTAAAACTGATCTACAATTTTATTCACAAATCTTACTTAACTTTGCTGCACGGCTAAATTAACTTTCGCAGCTAAAAGTGTAGGGGAGGAAACACATGTTAAACTACTCGCCCAGGGGCGACGCATTGTCTAAGGCTGGACCTGCCTACATCACATCTTGATGATAGAGCAGCTGTGGACTTAAAGTCACCGTAGGAGAATATCCAAGGTCTGTTTACTTTCTCGAAATAAAATAACGATTTTCAAAAACAATGTTGGTGAATTTAAGAATGGGGCATGTGGCACCGTGCATTTAAACAAGGACATTCCTGAAATAAAACAAATGTTACGTAAACTATGCCCGACTTTGTGGACACTGTATAGGTATGGTAGTACGCATAACGACACATCTCTTGTTTGTCTGTTTGAGCTTGTGAAGAGAAGGATGGGTGGAATTTCGTGAGATGAGGAATCGTATAACAATATGAGAAAGAAATGGTGTGCAACAGACAGCTATGTTCTTGAATGTGCACGCCGTGCAGAGGTCGGATGTGTCGACCGAAAGGTGCAGATATCACAGCTTAGGCGTAAACAGACACAACGCAACCAACGTCCTTTTCAGGGCGAACGAGGAAGAAGAAGAAGAATGTGCACGAATTTTTATAACTAGGAAAATAACATTTTGAGAAAGAAAGAAAAAAAGTTGAAAATTTTGCGAGTTTAAAAAAGAAAAAGAAGAAACACATAAGCTAAATTACACGTGAGTGCTTTCTGCTCTAAGAATACCACCTCTAAAACACAGACAGAGCGTTGATTTAATAGAGAGTGGTTCTAAAACAGACGAACGCCTCCTGGAGAAATTGAAAGAAAACACTTGAGACAGATTGAAAAAGAGCAGGACGACCGGTGTTAATGGGCACGTGTAGAGAGTTAATCTATGGTGTCTCTGGGAATTTGAAACAAAAGGGATACTCAGTCGAGAGCGGCCTGTCTTGTCTTCATACCCTGGAGACCTTCTGGGCAGTACAGAAATGTTAGTGGAAGAAGAAACAGTGTAGTGAGATGTCATCACAAGACAGCCGAAAACAGAAATGTGCGTGTGTACAATAGACCTGTGCTCATACCGTGGCTGTCTGCCGGCTGTGCCGTGACATCAGGCCCGAATACATCTATGTAATTAAAAGGTAAAGAACGTCACAGAGCAGATACTGCTGTAGTGGAGTGAAGTGTTAAAGACTTGACTATACTAGATCCAGTATCGAGAGGTGGGGGGGTGACCAGTGTCCTTCCTCGATGACTTTTTCCTTCTTATATGGTATACAAAATTATGTTTTTGTCAAATATTACGACAGAATCTCACAGGTACAATTTGACAAAAAACAAGTTTACCTATCATCATCCACAAATCCACCACAAAAAATTATGGAGCGCTGAGAGGTAGGGGGGGGGCGGGGGGGGGTGACCAGTTCGCTGCCTCGTCCTTCCCTAACTCAAGAGCAAAGTCCGGTACCCATATATAGCTGGGTGTCGTAGATTTTTGATAGGGGAATTAAGACTTGGGTTGGTCCCTTCTGAATAGATTAGAATAAGTGATAGTCACAGTGAGAAGTAGTAATAGCAATAGATTTCCACGAGTGAGATGGTAGCATGTGATTAAGAGGCTGTCTCTGAGATCGAGAAATCTTCTCTCTCTCACCTATCTTCTACGACAGCTTTCGAGGAGTCAGACAGTCTAAACACACACACACACACACACACACACACACACACATATATATATATATATATTAATATATCTCTAACCACTCACGTGCACGCACATACAAGACGACAGTTATACGTACAGACGTAGGGAAACTATAACAAATGATTATATAAATATTCTAGAACGAGCTGACCAACACGCTGATTAATTTCAAGAGAAATTTTAATTATCATCTAAAATTTCTTCACAACACATAGAAATTACATCAAAGCATATACACATAGTCATAAAAAAAATCAAGGAATTGCTACAAGAAATGATAGACCCACAGTTAGATCTTATCCCTCGAGGTATGCCCACAGTCCTGCTGGGAGAAAGTGATAGCCCCAAGGAAACAAGGATACATAGGATTAGGCCTAATATTTCCCCTTCTTAACGTATGGACAGACTTGATATCTCTGCTCTATTTTAAGGGAAATATGATTAGCAATACTTGCATACAGAAAGTTAAGATAGCAAAAATGGGTGCCCAATTACAACAATAAAAAAATAACTCCGTCCTGCATTCACTTTATTCATTCAGCCCAGCACACGTGCACATGTTCATACTCACAGCTTAGATAGCCACTTCTGCTAATACAATTTTTAGGACATTCACCTACAGACTCGTCAAGGGCAGTCGTTGACCAAGAAATCCCCAGTTCCAAAAAGACAGGATGAATTCTATGCTTTCGGGAACGACTCCTTGGGTGTTCTTATTTTTCGGATGTCTGCTTAGGTCACATTAAAATTGTCCAGGCACGAAACATTAACAACGAGCACAGTGTCAATAGCTTAGGTTTCTATAATTGAGGAATGTCAGATCGGTGTCTACTTTCAGAAAAGGACTATATTTGGTCACCACACCACTAGTCGAAACTCCGTCGGAATGTTACTGACGTTAATATGTTACTTGCCACAACGGCTAAATTTGTACATAGAGTTTGTGCAGAAAATCTGATCTGGCTCAAAGGCCCAGTATAAAACATTTAGTCTTTAATAAAACCCGTTAGTGAGAGTTGTACTCTGTCTATTAATGAAGACACACGCACTGTCAGACAGGTGTTAACTTGTAAACCCACGTGGTTAAAAGATAAAAATGTTTATGTTTCTCACAGGTATGTCTCTGTACTAAACGCCGGCAAAGTTTTGGGTTACCCCAGTATTCACTGAATAGGGAAGAAAAACCACATATGAAATATTTTACATATTATGTACTCACTATAACTTACATTTTGAATTGCAAGCGTAGTGCTTGACTTATCATTTAAATTTCCGTGAAGTAAGGTATATTTAAAAATCCTCAATCCTCATGAATTAGGAATACATGCGTATTCCGTCAACACTCATGAGGCTTCTAGCATTAATAAAGTTAGTTTAGAAAGTTTATTCTCGTCTGATTATTTTAGCAGTAAAATTAAATTCCTTAATAGCCGACTGAGTTTAAGCTAGAAATATAATTTCTGTTTTCCACTGTAACTCGTCACTATAAAATAATACAGACTATATAATTTAAGCGCTCTGCACCAAATCTAACAATGAAATAAAATAAGCGATTTAACACTTTAAACACTTCACAAAATACTAGATATTAATATAATATATTACT
Source organism: Oreohelix idahoensis (assembly GCA_024509875.1). NCBI lineage: Eukaryota > Metazoa > Mollusca > Gastropoda > Stylommatophora > Oreohelicidae > Oreohelix > Oreohelix idahoensis. The sequence continues at coordinate 20,074 of JAMPIV010012501.1, forward strand.
TCCACACAGAATTTACAGGCGATCGCACAAACTAGAATTATATGCTTATATTTATTGGTAGTCTAGAAGTTCGGCAAAATTTTTGCCAAGAACAAACTAAGACTTCGCTATACAGCTTATTCTCTTAGCACGAAACGTCCTGTCTACTGCGAATTCAGGAGCAAGAATGAAAATCTAGTTTAACATTCTGGTTATATCTATTACCAGACAAAGAGGTAAACGTTTAATTTCGCAAAACGAAGTACTCTCCCCTTTCCGTCTTTAACGCTTACGTTTAACACCTAAACGCATGCCGTAACTGCCACCTACTGACCGAGAGGGCGCGTGTCAGTTGCGAATCTCAGACAACCCGTCTCCAGTGCAGAAGCAGTTTTTCACACCTCCCCGAGAAACTCATCCTGAGAACCACAACTGACACTTTGCTTTCTCGCACCTTACGCCAACTCTGGCCGTGGAGCGTGAGTGTCATATCACCTGACACTGAGAATCTACCTTGGAAACTACATGTCAGATGCAAACTACCAGACAAATGTCTCCTCATCATGTCTGACGGAGTGAATTCTCACACTTCAGGCCCAGAAACTTAGCCGAAGAAACACTGTCCCAGGGGAAACTGTAGACAGCTGTCTGCTCCCCTGTCTGACGGAATGCATTCTAACACTCTGCGTCTCGTGTAGGGCTGACACGTTACGTCATAACTGCGTTCTCAGTTTTGAGAAAAGAAACAGGTAAACGTTAGAATGGGAAAATAGTAATGTATATAGTCGCAAACGAACGAATGCGAAAAACACAAAAAGGATAAAAGAGTGATAATAAATAGAGGATACGGGTGAAAGAAAAAGAAGAAGATATAGGCAATTCAACGATCATAAAACCTCTGTGACACTGGGTAAACTGGAGCTTGTCGATACCGTGAATATCTGTATGTATGTGCGAGCACACACGACGCGCCCAGTACAGGACAACCATTACTTTTTAACTAAGAGAGTTAATTAACTCTTTCTACCTCAAGCTGTTGTTTTTTTCCGGGTTATCCAGGTATCAACATGGAAGCCAAATTTTCCATAGATGATGTTTTAAAACAGGCAGTAAACATACCGATTCACGAGAACATAACTCATGATGTATGCATACAATTTCGAATGAAGCGTGTTTTAAAGTTTTGTAAGTCTTATACTCAACAAATACGTTTCTTTTGTATCGGTTAATACGCGGACAGGAGGAGATTTGAATCTACCCAAACCGACGCATTATGCAGTACTTGGGAGAATAATGAATAATATTGTGGCGTGCCGAAAGTGTGGTGCGGTAGAAAGAGTGAATTGGTGTACAGATGTCATGAAAATTAAACGTAATATAGTGTGATTCTACAGCTACAGGCCCAGTACTTTTATCAATAAAGTCAATAGTTGGTAATCTCCAAAAGAACGTTGCAATTCGTTCCGCACAGAACATGAGTCTGTTAGAGTTATTTCTAAGAGACTCAAATTCTGAGCGGAAAGAATAGCAACGTTCTTTTGGAGATTACCCACTATTTATTAGTGGATTTCAATGAAAATTAATACATTTTTAACTTGAACTATGTAAGACAGGATTCTTTTACACAATGTGCTGAAACTGGTCACTTCCGGCAGTAATCACATCTGCACGTGACGCTCCAAGCCAATACACGCGTTGAAGTGACAACAGTAATGGCTGCTTTTATTTATCTATTTATTTTTTGGACGTATCCGCTTAGAAACAAACCTGGCTTGCAAAAACCCTAGATTTAGCACTACAGTACAGGCCCCAAGGAGACCTGCTGAAGATAAGGGTGTAGAGGGGGACAAATCTCGCACAACGTTCGAAGAAGCTATGCGCTATGAAACTGCATGCATTACTGAGGACTTTAAAGAAAGTAGGCCCCTACTGTACAGTGTATTCGCAATTTTGATTTTACGCTGAACACATTCAGAAGGTCGAGGACAATCAAGCGGCCTGCCCATCGAATGGAAGGGTGGCCCTTCTTCTATCCGGAAACTATAAAATAGAGCCCCAATAAACAGCCTCGTGAATCGGTACAAGTAAAACAATTAGAAAAGGTCGGAATTGTTTGGTCTCAGATCGGATCCAAAAGTTCGCACGCTGCGTCTTCCAAAGTTCACACACGGCTCGCCGATGCTAGGATTAGATTACGCTTAATGTTGGGTATAATCAAAACAGAACATTATTTATTACTCGTAATGTTCATATGACGCCTCGCCATTTTCTCCTGAGCGTGATCCACACCTGCATTGCCATAAAAGCTTTCGCTAGTGGGGCAAAGCTGCACGCATAAGTCTGGTAGCATTTGTATGTTGAATACCATGACATCTAAGCATCACGTATATAATAACAACCAAATGGAAACACAGATACAATAAAGCAATGACCATGACATTTTAGCATCACGAGTTTACAACAACCAAATAGAAGCGCATGGATAAAGAAAAAAGCAATGACTTAGTAAACTAAAGAATAACGAAGGTCTTAGATTGAGCTCAATAAAATATCAATTCTAAGTTATATACTCACTTTAGAACCGGCGCCTGCTAAATTACAGCCCTGAGTTAATGAGAACTTGACACGTACAACAAATGTATAGGTATCAACGAGAACTGACTTTGTTTCTTCAATTTTCCTTTTCAGCTGGTAATGTGTTCAACATGTAAAGTTACTAAGGAGAAAAAAAAAAGCCACGCCTAAGCTTCAGAATTCACTATCTTAGCTCACTCTGAACACATCTGGTCATGCATGCAAGTTTATTTATAAATCCTGTAAAAAGAAAATCGAGCATGTTTCCCACAAGTAATACCATGTACAGACCGCATACAACAAAATTTCAGGTTCTATGTGAAAACTAACCATTTAGCGTACACAAATTCACTTTAAAAATCGTGACATGCACGAGATCTAAAATCGATCTTTTCTATGAAGTGAAGTTAACATTCAGTCAAATATTATTTAGTTTGAATTTTCCACAGCTTTGTTGACGGACTTGCAAGAAGAAGATCGTCCGGCTAAGATAAAAGTAACACATAGGATGCACTTATTATTCCAAATACTCGGGAACCTGAAAACACACGTGATTTGTTCAGGGTAGATCTTTATAGAGCTCATGGTTTCTAAAGTAGAGCTCTACAACTTCTGGGTTGCCTGGCGCTGATCTAATCGCAGTCTCAAGTAAACTGTACATAATCAAGTGACAGTCCACACAGCAGTAATATCATCAAGTGACAGTCGACACAGCAGTAACATCATCATGTGACAGTCCACACAGCAGTAACATCATCATGTAACAGTCCACACAGCAGTAACATCATCATGTGACAGTCCACACAGCAGTTACATCACGTGACAGTCCACACAGCAGTAACAACATCATGTGACAGTCCACACTGCACTAACATCATCATGTGACAGTCCACACAGCACTAACATCATCAAGTGACAGTCCACAAAGCACCAACAGCAAGTGACAGTCCACATAGCACTAACAACATCAAGTGACAGTCCACACAGCACTAACAACATCAAGTGACAGTCCACACAGCACTAACAACAGCAAGTGACAGTCCACACAGCACTAACAACATCAAGTGACAGTCCACACAGCACTAACAACATCAAGTGACAGTCCACAAAGCACTAACAACATCAAGTGACAGTCCACACAGCACTAACAACATCAAGTGACAGTCCACACAGCACTAACAACATCAAGTGACAGTCCACACAGCACTAACAACATCAAGTGACAGTCCACACAGCACTAACAACAGCAAGTGACAGTCCACACATCACTAACAACATCAAGTGACAGTCCACACAGCACTAACAACATCAAGTGACAGTCCACAAAGCACTAACATCATCAAGTGGCAGTCCACACAACACAAACAAAAACGGACTGGTAACTTGTAACGTGCACGACTTTCTGATGTGGACATTAATGACAGAGAGCATGTAGATTTTAATACACGTATTACTTTTTTTTTTTAAAATCTAGCATTATTTTAAATAAAATAACAACATCTTCATCTAATGACCGTTCGTCAGCTATACATCATCATCACCGTCATCAACATTTCCTTTTTTTTCTCACCTTAAGAAGCAAGCATCATCCATTGCAGCAGGTCCCTTACAGGAAGTCTGCAACATATCGTTCATGTACTCTTGCAGTAATGGTTTATGTAGCAGTGGCTTTCAGACGACACGGTTGCCAGCCACATACATGACCTCATATTAGCTAAACTGGTGACAACAAATATGATTAGATCAGACCCCAGCACCGTCTCCCCATTTAAGACTAGCCAAGGACCTCCACCGTTTCCTGTCTCTTTGCTTTGGTAGTCATATTATTTCCTATGGATCTCTTTCTTGCCTCTTCCAGCGATGTCCTTTTTGCCTTCAAACGTGTCCTTCTTAATATGGTTTTCACAAAGTGCAATGCCCCTTTTTTTTTTCCCAGCATTTTTTTTGGCTAATTCTGCCCCCCTTTACGTTTCATTCCCCGCATTCCTTGGACTCTTGTCTTTTTTTTCCCCCCCCCCCCCCCCCTTCTGTTTCCAAAAGATGTTCCCAGTTCTTTTATATACTGTACATACAGGCATTCCTCGCTTTATTGCGCTTCGCAGATATTGCGATTTTTTTCAAATTATTCATGTTTATTTATTAGAACGTGCCTTCTTCTTCCGATAGATTTTGGCTCTCCACCAGCAAAGAGATTACGATTCGCTGAAAGCTGAGATGATGAAGATTAGCATTTTTTGTTAGCAATAAAGAATTTAATTTTACAGTACATTGTTTCTTTTTTAGACCTAACGCTATTGTGCAATTAGTAGACAATAGTGTGAACATGATTTTAGGCGTTTATATGCATGGGGAGTAAAAAAAAATGGGTGTGACCCGCTTTATGGCGATATTCGCTTTATTGCGGTGGTCTGGAACCGAACCCGCAATATCTCCGAGGAATGCCTGTATATCCATATTTCGAGGCGGGGTTTGCAAGTTCATCATATAAAACAAACTGAACAGGAACCACCACCTGCAAGAAGCACGTAACTGTGTGATGCAACCTTCATACAACAGTACCAGCAGCAGTGAAAGCGCCATGCGCATGTAAGGAACACAAAGGGAACGATAATATTCTTATTTCAAGGACTGTAACTCTTTCTGTTCAACTATTTATCTAAGATGACCAACGGTCAGTAAGGGCAATGAAAAAATAATGTAGGGGGCGTGCAGGGGCAATGAAAAAAAAGGATGTAGAGCGAGCAGGGGCAATGAAATAATAATGTAGGGCGCGCAGCAGAAACGACACATGATGTACGGCGAGCAAGGACACTAAAAAAAAAAGAATGTAGGGCTAGAAGGAGCAATGAAAAAAAGAATGTAGGGCCAGCAGGAGCAATGACAAAATAATGTAGGGCGAGCATGGGCAATGAAAAAAGGATGTAGCGCGAGCAGGAGGGGCAATGAAAAAAGAATGTTGGGGCCAGCAGAGGCAATTTAAAAAAAAAATATTTTTTTAAACACAGGCTTTTAATACACTAAAAAGCCACAATATTTTTTTTCAAAGGAATTTATAGCTTGCAGTCAAAAAAATGTAACATTAAGCGCTTATTCATATATTTTATCCTATAAGTATCTAATGAAGTATAAAGCAGAAGTTATTTTTTTTCATGGTAGAATCAGTTGCCCCAGTCTTTTTGTCAATTTGATGTTACATTTTTTGACTGCAAGCCTATAAACTCCGTCAAAAATTATTTGTGGTTTTTTAGTGCATTAAAAGACTGGGTGTTAAAATATTTTTTTAATAATTCTTTATTTTCTTCATTTTAGTGTGTATTTTTTTAGTGTGTGTGTGTACATTTTAGGCTTCTTCTTCTCGTTCGTCTGAAAAGGTCGTTGGTTGCGTTGTGTTCTTGTTTACACCATAGCTGCGATATCTGCACCTTTCGGCCGAACATCGACTTCCGCACGACAATTTTTGGGACCGGGTGTGCCTTCCCTCTTCGATCCCTACTCTCTCAGCCAGACTGCAGTGATGCAGCCTGTTCCAGGACCACCACTTGGAGGTGGAGTAGGGTCTTGGTCAGCTCTGGTTCGCTGACCTGATGCAAGCAGTCAAGCTATGGGTCGCTGACTGCATTTCTCTTTGCTGCATCTTTGGGTCCCGTACATTAAGTCAAATGTAATCGATCCGCCAATGACATTATCAGTTTGCGATAAACGAGTCCAGAGCACAGGAGGCGGATTTCATTATTCAGCATATTATAAAAAAGTAAAAAATTTTTTTTTTTTTTAATTTTGATAAGAGTTTTAAATTACATTTTTTTTAAAAATGTAGTTGTCAGTTGTATGTATGTCTGTGCACGCGCGTGCGATAGTGTGTCTGTGTGGAGGGTGAGGGAGGAGAAGTTTCAATATTTCTCCCAGAAAGGGACAATCTTGTTGGAAGATACACCTAGATTTATTTGCAGTTATCGCCACATTTCATGATGAAACAATATTTAACAAAAAAAAAAAAATTAATATTAATTTTAATGTTATTTATTTTATTATTGTTACGAGTCTGATTATTGTATTGTCATAGGGCATACACAACTATGCCAAGTTTCAGAGCTATTGCCTCATCTTGGAAGTGATCGAAAAATCGATTGCAAGATTTGAAGGTGACATACCTTGCAAGGTTAATGAATAAGCCTGTAAACAATAATGTAGGGCGAGCAGGGGCATGAAAAAAATAATGTAGAGCAACAAGAACACTGAGCAAAGGGAACGAAGGAACGAAAAAATTTCTGTGTTGTATGAATGGGCCCCTCCGAGAATTTCGGGGGGGGGGGGGGGAGGAGGAGGAGGCCACACATTTCACACCCTCACCACACACACCAACCTACACACACCACAAGAGGATAGAGACGATAAGAGAGAGAAAACAGAGAACTTGCCAACAATAATTTTTCAAACGGGGAGAAAAGAATGTAAAAAGACACGTGGAAAAAAATGAAGAACCTATGTGTGAATGGCGGCGTGTGTGGTGGGTGTGCTGAGGTGAGGGTATTAGACAGTACAAGGGAAAAGGTCTTGGTCTGGGTTAACATCGAAGAAATATAGGACAAAATTTATGCCAACCACTGGTTTGTTTGTGGTCGTCTTTTCACGGAATCCCAGTTACGGGATGGGAATATTCTGAACACCCTCTAGCTGATCTAACGGGGAGACAGTGGATCAGTCGGTAGAGTAACGCTGAGACGTGACAAGGCTTATCAAATCTTTTGATTTTCATTACTCTAAAAAATCCAAGATATGATTCATTTAGTTCTGTTTTCGTTGCTTACGGGCATGGAACAACAAATAAAACGCTGCTCCTTGTATGAACGCATTATAGTTAAGCTCCCGTACCCTTGTTTTTTTAAGCGTCCGAACTGGGGACACCTGTGGTTAGAGCCCTGATCTCTCGCAGCAAAGGTGGCGGGGTTCGATTCACGGTATTCGTCATCGCTCCAGGTCTACCTGTTGTTAACGGGTACCTGACTTTGATCTTGAGTTATGGAAAGGAAAAAGCAGCGAAGAAGGGAACTTGGTCTCCCCACCTATCGATTTGCTGGACACTTATATCGTTTTTGTTTTGTTTTGTTTCCGTACGCCCGCTAATACTCGAGGCGATATCTCAGGTTATTATTATATCTAACCTGATTTTACGTGGTATCCCTTTTTTCTTGCATAAAGAAGGTGTCCACTCGCCATTCAGGCAGATACTCGCCCCGATTTCGGATGGGTACCACCATTAGAGCATGGGTCGGCTCAGGAGCCGCAGTCCCTGGTCGACGAACACTTCTTTCAAATGTTGTCCTCGCCAGGGCTCGAGTTAATCCAGTCCACGAACGAAATTTCGAAAAATCTATCAAATGTCCTCGCCGGGTTTGATCTGGTCACCCGGTCGCCAGCGCGGGTGGTGTGGTAACCACTACGCTAGCGCGGCGGCTCCCATTATTATAGTGAAAGCTCTAACACTTCATTCCTACGGCAGTATCTGCGATTAGGACTACCTTTACCTTTTTAATCTTGTAATGGCGCGTTTTTGTTTGACATGATGAGGTTGCCAGCCTCATGTACAACCTCACTTAATCGCCTCTTCAACAACAACTTGAGCGAGCAGTTTTCCTTGTCCTTTATTTGATTACCTCAGAAACACACCCCCGGGTAATATATTGGGCAATATCATTAAATTTATGCCAGTGAAATACGCATTATGGAGGCATATTCTGGATGTCATCTTTATGTGACCATTACCAGCTATGCACAATGCTACATATACAGAGTTGGAAGTGAACCTCTGTCTGTGAGGCTAATTACACCCTTCATTGACTCTTGAAAATAATCCACATACTTCCAGGGGGGATTCCACAAAATGTGGTGAACATGTTGAAAGGTGGGGGACCAGCATTGCAGTCTAAGCTTGGAGAAGTCACTTGAGCCCCAGGCGTGATTCTTTGACTTGGTTGACTGTATAAATGCAAATTAAATTTTATAACGGGGACGCCTAATTTGATGGTTGATTTCCTGGATACACAATGTCACTTAGAATAGGTAATGCCGAGACTCTCTGAGATCTGGTGCTCACAATAAACAGCAGGAAAACATCTGATTGCTAAAGACTGTTAGTTAGTTTTATTTTATGATGATGATATGGTAAATCCTATCGGCTGGCTCTGGTGAATGCCGATTCTGAAATAGCGCACTTTTCTGGATAAACATCCACTTTGGCTGCGACTATCAGAAGTCGGGATAATATTTTACACCTCAGTGGGCTGATAAAATTTAATAAATACTTCTGGTGTTTAGAGTCCAGTTAACATTTATGATTAAAAGGTCAGTTAGTCTATGTGGCCGGTCCTGTTCGCAAACGAACTTAGCAAGACGCGTAAAGCCAAAGGAACACAACGGTTCAATCCAATCAGTAAAATGGAGGAAAGTCAACATGGAATTCACAATGTACCAAAGTATAGGCCAAAATGAAGCCAATTAAAAAAAACCGCTGGTCGCCGCGTTGATTGGTTGCCTACGGATGAAACAACATTATGAAAAATAAGGCTTAGTCATAATATAATTTATATATATATATATACGGACGGGCGAAGAGACATATCTCTTTCCTCTCTTGCGTCTGTCTGATTGAACGTTTAAAAGTATCCGGTTGTACGCGAGTCGCTTATCGAGCACATTGTTTGGGTGAGGCCATGCAGCCTTTCAACCGCCCGCTCCGGTCAGTGCGAACAATGTCAATTATAGATTTCATTTTCCCTACGAGTACTTAACCAATAGATCACCTGTTGCTTAATAGCTATTAGTAATTTACTGAATCTGGTTTTAACTAAACATTCATTCCTTAGTACGACTAGCACAAAATGGACTAATAAATCGTGAATACTATCTGTCACTCTAGTCGCACCATTTAAAAAAATATCAGTAACGTAGCCGTTTCTTCTTTGTGGTTATAGAGCTGGTGGTTTATTTATCATTAAAACTGCAATATCTGCAACAAAATAGCTACCGCGTTGTTAATTTCACTAGTTTTTTTACACGCTAAGATTACAGTGAATTATCTACTTGGTATTCCTTAACCAATGCATTAACACGCTTACTGCACAACATTTATTATTACCAAGAATAACTAGAAATAGATCCACACGAATCTATTACACACAACTATGCACAGCGGTTCTAGGAATTAACGATGCTTTTAGATACTCCGAAAAATCATCTGAGCTACACTGATAAATGATTTTGAGGAGACACTGTTTATATTATACATTATGTTTATAATGATCTCTAAGAAGATGTGACTTTTCACACTAGCCGTTTTCCAATGCAGAGTAATCATGAACTACGTTCAAGATCAGGGTTTAACGGTTCGGCTTCTGCCGCGCCAGTTGTTAATCGACAACAAAGCCACCTCTGCAAATCATGTATTGTAAACTAGTTTTCCCCGAGTTTTCTGTTCGCTTCTGAGATCAATAGAATTATCTCCCCGTAAGTGCCATCACTTATAACATCTCTCAAGGGATTAGCTCACCTTATTCGAGAGAATCTCTTCACAGAGGCCGTTACCCTTCACGTGTTTCCAATAGTACTGTGAGTACGGTCCGTTTGTCTGCAATAATGACAAGCTCAGCCTCGCGTGAGAAACTAGGTATAACCTACGTGATTCGCACCTGCTACTGAATGACATTTACTTGCGAAAGTTAGTAACTGCAAAATCGTTTGTTATGGTCAAGTAAAAAAGAGGCGTGGATTACAGAGTAGTAAATGCAGTCTGTCTTGCATGTTTGACTTTGCGAACGAATAAAAATCTACTTGCGATGATAGCCCACCACGGAAGGCTGTGAATCCTGTCAGATGCTGTACGCACCACATTTAATATTTCCACGTCACAGTTTCGAAGCTTCAGACTGGACACTTGAAGATTCTTGCCTTGACCAGGAGTGAGGTTACTGCATAAACTGCCCTGGAAACGTGCCCCTCACTGTAAGAGACGTATCTAAGGAAAGTAGCGTTGCAATAATGATTTGCCTGAATTGCACAATTAAACAATGGTACATAATTCTCACTTGATAATGTTACACCTTAGGCACTTGTGATGTAATTAATCACATCAAGTTTTTACTCATCACTACTCCGTAATCGGAAGTCTTGGGTACGTATATGCTGTAAGGGTTTCCACGGCTGACGATAGTCAGAAAACAATCACATTATATCTACTCGCACAGTAGTGGTTCACTTGTATTATACTGTTTTCAATTTGTGAGGTTACCAGCCTTGTATCTTAACTCGCAGCTTAGGTAAGAAACCTGGCGTTAGGAATTTACATTAGTAAAATAAATCTACTGCAAGTAACTTACCCCAAATTTTTGGGTATTCAGGAATTCGCACTGCAACTAGATTTAGACTGGAGAAAGGTCTCAGTATTAAGGTTGCTTCAAATACTTTTTGGTCTGGAAAAATTAGTGTTAATCTACTCTGGACGGCGGGTTTTGTTTTTTTGTTCTGCGGAAATCTGGTATGGGGAAAACTTTTTGTTTTAGCCTCCTATATGATCTTGTGATCAAAATTGCTAGGATTAGCCAGTTAATGTAATAATTAAAGTGCTCTGGCCCATTTATGTTTCAGTCTTGTATTATAACAACTGCGGGTTTATCTTGTGAACCCATAAGTTGGCCACCACTCGATAATATATTAATTATTATAGTTGTGGAAATTTCTACTTGTCAATGTCTCCTTTCTCTTTATGGCTTTTATGAGTCGCTGATATGGACATTGTGCACCGCTGAAGTAGTCTTTCGTTGTGTTCTTACTGTACAGTGTTTTAATCTCACGATATAGTATAAGTTCTCTAGCGCAAATCACACAGATCTGCACTTACGTATCTAGTGTGCAATAGCACATAACTTACATTGTATATTTAAGAGTCTCCCAAGTATGAACCAATCAATCGGAATCTACGTGTCTGCACTAGTGGGGTGGTAGGGGGGCGGTTGTTTTTTTTCAAATTCGAAAAAAAAATCTACGCTCTCGTGTTTACAAAATAAATAAATTCTAATACTGCACGACAGACACTCTTACTAGTGATGGTGATGTCATATCGTTGCGTTTAGGACTTACGGATGCACCTTATCTGCCTTTAACACATATTTGTGACCATGTGGTTCACTGGCGTAATGTCTACTCGCAATCTTGAGTTTCCTAGACTTGATTATCTGAGGATAATCTACTCGCAAGGATGGTCTAAGTGGAAAACAATTTACTCGCATTACCACTGCAATGTGTTTGCGCATAGCCTCGACCAGATCTTAGCCACACAAGTATGGGGTTCATATTCATGAGAAGTAGGCACCAATGCAAGCAATACCTGAGTTGATCAAAGAGCCGACCATTTGCGTGGTCTCTCTTTATGTTTGTTCTAATATTTAATTTTCATGTTTACAGGCAGTCGGGTTTCCGTAGTCCTTATGTGTTATAAATGTTTATACATTACCAACTTAAGCATCTGTCCTGACTTATGTTTCATTTTTAGTCTATGTCATTTACTTAGGAACAGTAAGTTTTATGGTCTTTTGTCTTTGTTGTAGTTTGATCCCTATACAATGCAGAATAGGGGAAACAATGACAGTGATTGCGTTCATTAATGGTGGACTGCCCATGGGTCTTAATAAATTTCTAGGGGATTTACAATGTGTGTTGCGGGTTGCACTATATGACTCGTCTCTATCCAAGCATCTTTTTTTTGGTCGATGCCTAGGATGGCTGGCAAGGATTAGGTGTGATTCGTATTGCTGAGCTTGGCATGGGGTTGTAAGCTCGGAAAGGTTCTGGGTTATCGAGTCCTGGGGTAAGCCACTTCCGTCTTGTTGTTTTCTTACTGTGGTTTGGTTTTCTACTTCTTTATTTTGTCTTCAACGACAGTGCCTGGAAAAACATTACATCTTATGTTCTTGCTAACTAATAATTAGTTTACTGTTTACATGGCATCGGGTTCAGGACCACTTCCTTAGGTGTTATAAAATGGGAAATAGTCTACTCTTTATTCATTGGATATATAGTTCCCACTTAATTCTGGAATTTAGTCCACTTATTACTGGATGTAGTTAGTCACTTATTCTGAAATATAGTCCACTGTTATACGGAGAATGTATTGTACAACTATTCTGGATATATCGTCCCACTTATTCTGGTACATTGCCCCATGGGCTGATTTTCACCCGTTGGTTTTTTGTAATCACACCGATTACGGAAACACGGCAGATGGATCTATTTGTTGTTGCCTAAATACGCCGCTAGGCGTGATGGGAAACTACAACAAAGAATATCAATCTGCTGTTGCCCTTATGACGCACAAGGCCGTGATGGCATCTGACTGCTTGGTCGGTCTTTGGCTAACTGGGTCGGAAAGAAGAAGAAGAAGAATTCTGGATTCTAGTCCACCTTATACTGGTTATAGTCCAATTATTCTGGAATATAGTCCACCTTATATATGGCAATATAAGGGAGCCGCGGTAACATAGTGGTTAGTGCACTGGCTTCCTAGCTCAGTGGTCTATGGTTCGATCCCCCGATTGAGGATGGGATTTTTTTAGGGCACAAACGGATCCTTGGGTCGACCCAGCTCCAAATGGAAGTTCCAGAGCAACTCTGGGATGGTTAAGGGCGGCCGCGCGGTGATGCCGACAAACATCACCCCTAGTGTGCGACGGTCAAGTTAAATATGGTGCCTAACACCATATTCCAATATATGCTCTAATGGGCGTGTAAAGGGTTCCTTTACCTTTACATTTTACTGAATATAGTTTCATTATTCTGGAATATATTACACTTATAACTGGTGAATATTGTCCACTTATTCTGGAATATAGTCCACATACTGTTAAGTCTAGTATACTTTATTCTGGTTTATAGTCCACATACTGGAATATTAGTCCTCTTAATCTGGAATATAGTTAAACTTATGACTGGAAATATCGAATCTTTTTGCCGATTTCCCATCACTAAACCAAGATCTGCTTACTCGTAGCAAGCAAGAGGACATGCATACCATCATAGCTGGCAGACGCTGGAGCTGGGTTGGTCATGTCCTCAGAAGAGACCCCGATGCCATCACAAGAACAGCTATGCTTTGGACCCCTGAAGGAAAGCGAAAAAAGAGTGGGCCGACCATAAAAACAACATGGCGGGAGTGATGTGGAGGCTGAGATGCATAAGTATGAACCAGAGTTGGGGCATTGTACGATAGGATGGCCTCCGACCGAGCAAAGTGGGAATCTTATTTGATGTTGACCCTACTAAGACGCCACTAGCGCTGGATGGCCTCTGACTGCTTTGACACGGTCGGCGGCTTATAAGGATCACAAAGAAGGAAGAATGTTACTGGAAATATAGTCACGTATATGGTATATAGTCCACCTTATTTCTGGTAAATAGTCCAACTGTATACTGGTATTATAGTCCACTTATACTGGAATATAGAACCACTTATTCCGGAATATAGTAAACATACTGAAATATAGGCCTCTTATTCTGTAATATAGCTCCATTTATACTGGAAGTATAGTCCTACTTATACTGGAATATAGTACACTCTATTCTGGAATATAGTCCACATATTCTGGAATACAGACATATGTTTTCTGGAATATAGTCCACTTATTCTGGAATATAGTCCACTTATTCTGGAATATATTCCACTTATTCTGGAATATAGTCCACTTGTACTGGATTATAGTCCACTTATTCTGGAATATAGTCCACTTATACTGGAATATAGTCCACTTATTCTGGAATATAGTTCACTTATTCTGGAATATAGTTCACTTATTCTGGAATATAGTCCACTTGTACTGGAATATAGCCTACTTGTACTGGAATATAGTCCACTTGTACTGGAATATAGCCTACTTGTACTGGAATATAGTCCACTTATTCTGGAATATAGTCCACTTATTCTGGAATATAGTCCACTTATACTGAAATATAGTCCATTTTTCTGGTCAGGCTACGTCAAGTAGCTCTGTAGATACTGAATTATAATCCACGTCTACGATCAGGCTACTTCCTATAGCTGTATAGATACTGAAATTGTATAGATAATTGTATAGATACAGTGGAAGTGGCTCTTCCACAATTGGTCTCCACCTACCTCTCAGCTCTCACCTGTGGCTCCAAGTAGCTGGTGCTTGCACAGCGGCCACACCCCGGTACACCGCCTCGACTGGCGGGCTAAACCAGGTGAGGGTAGCCGAGGGAGATTTAAACCCTTGGTGAAAAACAGGGCTTGTCTACCTAGCATGTGAAGACTGGATTTGTCGGACTATGCGGACGAAGCCACCAGCTGGCTCAACGGATATGAAGGCAACTACCAGCAGCGCGGAGTGGAACGCAAAGAGCACGGCGAGACGAGACCATTAGAACGCACTGGACATCCACTGCCAGCATAGCATGCTTCAACCTACTCTGACCAGCTTGACGCGGCTGGAGGGTATGCCAATCATGCGTTCGAACAAAAAATAAGGAATTGCCAAGGCAAGTGCGGCTTTCGGAAGACTAAGAGTAAATGTCTGGGATCGACAGGGAATTAGTGCTGCCACCAAGATAAAAGTATATCATGCAATAGTGCTTACTACCCTTCTGTATGCCTGTGAAACATGGACAGTGTATAGCAGACATGCCAAGAAGCTTAACCATTTCCAGATGAGCTGTCTCCGCAGAATTCTCAGGATCAAGTGGCATGATAGAGTATCTAATTCTGAGGTCCTCAACAGAGCACATATCTCAAGCATCTACACATTGCTGCAGAGGGCCCAAATTAGATGGGCCGGACATGTTGTTCGCATGCCCGAAAAACGCCTTCAAAGCAGTTGATGTACAGCGAACTCTCCATGGGTAAGCGAACAGTAGGGGGACAAAAGAAACGCTTCAAAGACACACTGAAAGCATCGTTGAGCAGCTTCAAAATTGATGTATCCTCCTGGGAGACTATCGCACAGGATCGCCCTGCCTGGCGGACAAACATTACTCGAGGCGCTCGCATTGCAGAACAGAATTTAGCTGATAAGGCAGAAGGCAAGCGTGCTGCAAGAAAGGTCAGAATGCACAGCAACACTACTATCGACTCTAACCATGTGTGCCCCGTATGTGGCAGGGCCTGTAGGGCCAAAATAGGACTAATTAGCCAGATGAGATCACGGCACAGAGGTGTCACAACTCAAGTGTGAAGCTGTCGCCATCTTCGCTTGCAATGGGCAACTATTATTACTATTATAGATAATGTATCTATAAGACTATAGTCTTCTTTTCCGATCAAACTGCTTCCTACAGCTGTCCATTTCTCCAATCAGACTGCTTCCTGTAGCTCTGTGGATTATGGAATATAGTCCATTTCTCCCATCAGGCTAATTCATGTAGCTGTATAGATTCGGGAATACAGTCTAGTTCTCCGATCTGTAGTTCTATAGATACTGCAGTTCGGTCAAGTTCTCCGATCAGTAGTTGTCGTGAAATATTCTAATCCACATATATAAATTATCAGGTAAATATAAAGCCTAATAAATACATATAATAAAGAAAGGAAGAAGAATGGTAAAGAACAGTGCTGTCACAATGACAGTACTCGAAATCCCCTTTGTTTTATGCTTCGTCTGCAAATTGTAACGTTTCCGCGTTAAATAAAAGCCACTGCATAAATACAAGCGTTTCCACAACACATTAAAACGGGTATTGCATTTCTAAGAAAAAACATTGAGAGGCACACTGCGTAATGACCTAAATTAATCCTAACATTAATTATACTACGTTACCAAAACGAACGAACAGATGGACTCAAATAGAAAGAGAGAGGGAGGGCTGAAAATCAGGAACGCATGCAACACGCGTCGCGCGATACACAATTACTACTATCACGCGTGTAAGGCCACATGCACTAACTTTTTTTTCAGACGGACAGTGATAAATTCACTACCCTTCCCAGAGTTAGGTTTTTAAATCCTGAAAAACTCTTATTAGGAAAGATGACAATAGATGGGTTTACGTTTGAAAACATTACAGTACCCAGACAGCACATCTTCGAAACAGGAGGTAGAAGAAATTGCATATCTTGAACGCAGCCACTTAGCTCTTTTAAATTTGTATATTTGGGTTCCTTAGGGCTTGCTGACAAAGAATATGTAAAACGTTACGCAAATAGTCTAGGAATTAACAAGTTCTAGCCAAAATAAAATGATGGTGCTGTCAGACAACACCCAAAATCAGAATCGCTCAGTGGTAGATTTTTTAAACCGCCATTGTACGGGAAATGGGCCACAAGTTACATTTGAACTGATTGGCTGGAATGATATGTAAGGCTAAACACGATTAGTCGGACTATAAATGCTATCCTTGGTTGTTAGGGGAGACGTAGGAAGGTAAAATTTTTTCAAACACTTGTCGAAACGTGGCTCCATTGGCCAGACTCGCTGATATAATCACTTAGGAGCGTTAGTTCGAGACCACTAGTTCAAATAAGCTTGATAAAGCAACAGTGCGTTGAAGCCAGCTCATATTTTTGCTAAATAAAAGCCTGGAACATAAGCAGATGGGAATTTGTGCCAGTATTTGTGCCAGAATTCATTGCTAGTCAACGTATCTGTGTTTATTTCCATAAATTGTGGTAAGCTTGAAACATTCAGTATCTTTTAATGAAAATTGAATGTGAATTGTTAATTTATGCCTGTATATATGTGTAGTTCAGTAGCGAACATGATGTAAAGCCTATAATGCTCCAGCCTGAACAGAAGGTGTCGGAGGAAAGTAAACCTGCATGGAATGGCCAAACAGTACACTGACACCTAGATTATTGATTAGACAGAAATAATGCTGGAATTGCAGAGGCGTAGTAACCATTAAGGAGGTTAATACTGGTATAAAGTATTTCAGATGAAGCTGACAGTTGGCCTAACGCTCTGAACTCAATGTTTGTGATGTATTGTGCTCAGTGTAGAACTAGAGTATCAATTAGTTATTAAGTAGAAGGTACATCCTTCTTGTTTTCAGGGACCGTGGTCTTATGGTATTGAGCAGCACCTGGTCAGAGCTTTGCTGAATCCTGAGTCGGACAGCATACTCCTTGGTCCATTTAGCTATCAGTGAGGTGTCTCCAGAGCACAGGGGAGAAATCGAGCAGAGGAGTCTTTTCCTGCCGCCATCACGCAAGATAAGCTGATGTGGCCAGCTGGGCTCAACATTATGTACCCCCATCTTAAAATGACATTGTAAAAATAACATTAAGAGGGGAATTTAATTGTTTTAATATCAGGAACTGAGAACATCTCCAATACTAGTTCCAATAAAGACAAACTATTGAAGTCATGATGACAAATACCAACAGAGCTTGAACAAAACAAAACCAGTATTACTCATATTACTACTACACAACTGACACACATAGGATACTTTTAATAATATATGTCACTACAATATTCATATTAATAAATTCTGTACATATAACTTGTAATTAAAATTGATTGTGATTCCTGGTTCCTTTGTATTTGAATCAGGACACATATTCATTCATGACAGCAATGAATACATATTGTTATTTGAAAAGTTATCAGTGACTCCTTTAAGATATCCTTGTAGAGTGTTTTATGTATGTGAGTGTCACAGTGTTGTCAAGTGTAGTGGAATAAATTAAATTGTTTATCTGTCTGTTGTTGTTTTGACTTACACTTCATCATACACATACCCTAGACACATAACGTAATCATCACACTACTCCAGAATAATTCTGACTGAGATATAAATATATGTGGCAGCAAGTAAGGTTATCTATAATACACTACTCTTATTAGATATAGATACCTTCACAGCTGATCTCAGTCAGTACACTAAGTCCCCTATAAATATTTATAACATCTCACTTCACCACATATATTGGGGGCTCGTCCGGGATTTTGAATCTTTACCTATTAAAAATAGTGGGGGTAATTCACTTCAGGGAATATAAGAATTAAAAGGTATCCTTGGGTGGAATTAAATAAGGTTGAGCTCACGGTGCCTGTGTTGTCCATTAGATATATATTTAGAGATTGAATTGTTGGTTAGACATTGTATAAATTTACCTGATAGACAATGGCGGACCTGGCCAAGTTTCGATCTGCTGCTGTTCAGACTGCAAAAGAGTTAGGATTGGATGGGCAAGTTATGGTTGCCTATGTCACTACGGAATGTGACAAATTTATTGAACGCGAAGAAAGAAGGTTTGAAGCCGAAAGAAAGTTAGAGGCTGAAAGGGAAATTAAGAAGTTACAATTTGAGGCTGAGGCTGAGACTAAGAGGTTGCAGGCTGAGGCTGAGACTAAGAGGTTGCAGATTGAGGCTGAGGCTAAGAAATTGGAAGCAGAAAGAGAAGACAAAAGATTAGCTGCAGAAAGGGAAGCCGAGGAAAGAAGACAGGCTGCAGAAAGGGAAGACAAGCGATTAGCTGCAGAAAGGGAAGCAGAAGAAAGAAGATTGACTGCAGAAAGGGAAGAGAAGAAATTAGCTGCAGAAAGGGAAGCAGAAGATAAAAGATTACAAAGGGAACATGAGTTACGACTAAGGGAGTTTGAGTTTCAAGGCCATGCTCCTGAAAATGGTGCCAGTCCCTTTGCCTCTGATGCCACTGCTAGCCAAGGAGCCTCAACCTCAGCTATGAATTTTCATTTAGATCATTTTGTTGAGAAAGACGATGATATAGAGAGCTATCTAAATAGGTATGAACTATTAGCTACCACGTATGGGTTAGAGAGAGAAAGGTGGAGCTTAAAGTTATCTCAAGGACTTCGTGGGGCAGCTTATGAAGTTTTTGCAAAAATGAGCAGAGGTGATCAGGAAAATTATGACATGCTAAAGCAGGCTCTTTTGTTAAGATATGAAAAGAATGCAGAATTTTATAGGAAAAAATTTAGGAATGCTAAACTACTGTCAGGTGAAAACCTATCACCAGTTCTCTGCACGAATAGAGACATACTTGGAGAAATGGACTTCTCTGGGGAAAACCCAAGATCTTAAGGAAATGGTCCTTATAGAGCAATTAAGAGAGTCCATGGCTCCAGACCTGAGAAAGTTTCTCATGGAACAAGGTGCAGAGAGGCTGGGTGAGTTGCTAAATGTTGCTGAAATGTATCAAGCAGCTCAAGCAGAGGTAACAGGTAATAAAAAGAAACAAGTGGATAACTTTAGGGCACCACAGAACTTTAATAAATTTGATCCTAAGGATCAAAATAAAGGTAAGCACCAATTTGATAGGCCACGGTATGACAATAAAAATAAATTCCCACAATTCGATGAAAGAAAATATGATGAAAGAAAATCTTTCAACCAAGGAAAAAGGTGGTGTAAGAATTGTCAGATGGACAATCATGACACTGACCGTTGCAGAAGGAAACCTGTGTATATGGCAACCCTTCAGGTCAGGTCGACCTCAAGACAGGAGGAGGATATTATGTTGGATACCACTCCAGAAGAGATGAGGAAGGCACAGGCTGGGGATAAAACACTCAAGCCTTGTTTCAGAAAATTGTCAACTTGTCATACAACTCCAGGCAAGGGAGATTTTTACATGAAAAACAAGTTGATGTATAGGAAGACTGGAGCTAGATCCAAAGGTCAGGGACAGCTGGTACTTCCTAAAAGATATAGGGCAGACTTAATAAGGGCCTACATGTGAAACCAGATGGGGACCATGAGAAGATAGGTACCATCATTCAAAAGGTGGCTCACAATTATTATTGGCCCAAAGCAAGATGGGACATTGAGAATTTTGTAGAAAGGTGTAGCATAGCACATGAGGGAACACCCACAAGTGGGAACATGGATCAGGACCTGGACACGCCACGGGGCAAAATTAGGCCTGATAATAAAAAGAAAAATAGATTTGATAAAGTGGACCAAATGGAATGGGAAGCCCCTTTTCACGGACAAGCTTCACTTAACTGTTTTACAATGGCCACTATGCGGAGAGTGCAAAAAGATGTCTTACCCCAGGATAAGCCGAAAATCCCTCAATCGGACTTAAACAAACTGGAGGAAGAGGATGTAGAGAGGAAATCTCTCATCAAGAATTTTAAGTGGGGAGAAAGCCCCAGGAAAAGAATTGGTAGCGGTCGTTTTGTGAATGATAATTCTGGGAGGAAAAATCATCACTATAGAGCTTCGAGTGGAAGAGACCATACCGGTGCATGGACAAATAGGTCCACACAATTAAAGGTCCATATGTAGCTTTGTTAAGAACGTGGACTGATGAAAAGGCAGAGGAAAACATTACATCTTCATACCAATATGTGAATGAGCTGACCACTCGTTTAAAAACTGGCTGGAAACTTGCCAATGAAAATTTGAAACAAGCCAGGAAGAAACATGCTGCCTATTATAACAGGAAGGCGAAAGACAGAAATTTGGCTGTGGGAGAGAAAGTACTGCTTCTTTTGCCCGGGAGTCAGAATAAGTTACAAATTGGATGGCAGGGTCCATATACAGTTTTAGAGAAGGTGTCTAGAACAAATTATAAGATAGATAAGAAGGGGAAAGAAAAAATCTATCATGTGAATCTCCTGAAGAAATATTTGGAAAGAGAACATCAGGAAGAGACACACTTGTTGACCTTGTCCATCGCCATGGAGATGAAAAAGGAACCACTTTCATCATTTGAATATCCATTACCCCTGTGAGACAGCAGCACAGGTGAAAATCAGTACACATTTAACGAAAACTCAGAAAGAGAGAGTGCAACAGGTTCTAAATAATCATGCAGAGGTGTTAACAGACCGACCAGGGCATACAAACCTATTGGAATATGATATGAAACTGATAGACCCCACACCTGTATGTATGAAACCATATTCGATTCCGTTTGCTAAGGAGAAAGCTTTGAAGGAAGAGATAGACTATCTATTGAAGGAAGGAATTATTTCGCACAGTGAATCTTCGTATAGTTCCGGTGTTGTACTCTTAAGGAAGCCCTCTGGAGAACATAGACTCTGTATAGATTACAGGAGACTGAATGCTATTACAGAAGGACAGGTGGATCCATTGCCGGATACAAATCAGCTGTTTGCCAGACTAAATAAAGCTAAATATTTCTCAAAAGTGGATTTGAGTAAAGGATACTATCAGATTCCAGTAAAGCCTGAGGTTAGACCATACCTAGCTTTTAGTACCTCAGAAGGACACTATGAGTTTAATAGATTGCCATTTGGATTGAAGAATGCGCCTAGTGTCTTCTCTAGAATGATGAGAAAATTGTTGGATGTAAACATTTCGGAGGAACGTAATGAATCCCTGAGTTGCCTCTTTGATTGAGGATATTCCGAATGTTTCATACAGGTTAATAAGAAGATTAGGGGATCCACTACGAAAACTCTGCTATCACCAGGTATATGTTATCTCCTCATAACGTACATTTTGAGGGAAATATAATGTTCTCTGGACATGTCATTGCGCAGACTCAGAGAAGAGAAATGGTGAATACGGGTTGCGAAGCAGCATTAAGACAAGCACTCACACTTGCGGCTGTTCAGTAACATAACCGAAATATATTATTGGTTGTAGAAGTCTGAGGCAGATTTCATGAGTAGTGCCTACTCTGAATGGACCCAACTACATAAAACCATGATAGCACCACAGCAGAGTAAAGTCAAGTTGACTTACATTTATCTATGTGTATATAGAATAAAGGACTGACATGGGATGTCTGTTTTAAGAGGGGAGGTGTCGTGAAATATTCTAATCCACATATATAAATTATCAGGTAAATATAAAGCCTAATAAATACATATAATAAAGAAGGAAGAAGAATGGTAAAGAACAGTGCTGTCACAATGACAGTACTCGAAATCCCCTTTGTTTTATGCTTCGTCTGCAAATTGTAACGTTTCCACGTTAAATATAAGCCACTGCATAAATACAAGCGTTTCCACAACACATTAAAAGGGGTATTGCATTTCTAAGAAAAACATTGAGAGGCACACTGCGTAATGACCTAAATTAATCCTAACATTAATTATACTACGTTCCCAAAACGAACGAACAGATGGACTCAAGTAGAAGGGGAGAGGGCGGGCTGCAGATCAGGAACGCATGCAACACGCGTCGCGCGATACACAATTACTACTATCACGCGTGTAAGGCCACATGCACTAACTTTTTTTTCAGACGGACAGTGATAAATTCCCTACCCTTCCCAGAGTTAGGTTTTTAAATCCTGAAAAAACTCTTATTAGAAAAGATAACATTAGATGGGTTTACGGTTGAAAACATAACAGTACCCAGACAGCACATCTTCGAAACAGGAGGTAGAAAATACATATTTTGAACGCAGCCACTTAGCTCTTTTAAATTTGTATATTTGGGTTCCTTAGGGCTTGCTGACAAAGAATATGTAAAACGTTACGCAAATAGTCTAGGAATTAACAAGTTATAGCCAAAATAAAATGATGGTGCTGTCAGACAACACCCAAAATCAGAATCGCTCAGTGGTAGATTTTTTAAACCACCACTGTACGGGAAATGGGCCACAAGTTACATTTGAACTGATTGGCTGGAATGATATGTAAGGCTAAACACGATTAGTCGGACTATAAATGCTATCCTTGGTTGTTAGGGGAGACGTAGGAAGGTAAAATCTTTTCAAACACTTGTCGAAACGTGGCTCCATTGGCCAGACTCGCTGATATAATCACTTAGGAGCGTTAGTTCGAGACCACTAGTTCAAATAAGCTTGATAAAGCAACAGTGCGTTGAAGCCAGCTCATATTTTTGCTAAATAAAAGCCTGGAACATAAGCAGATGGGAATTTGTGCCAGTATTTGTGCCAGAATTCATTGCTAGTCAACGTATCTGTGTTTATTTCCATAAATTGTGGTAAGCTTGAAACATTCAGTATCTTTTAATGAAAATTGAATGTGAATTGTTAATTTATGCCTGTATATATGTGTAGTTCAGTAGCGAACATGATGTAAAGCCTATAATGCTCCAGCCTGAACAGAAGGTGTCAGAGGAAAGTAAACCTGCATGGAATGGCCAAACAGTACACTGACACCTAGATTATTGATTAGACAGAAATAATGCTGGAATTGCAGAGGCGTAGTAACCATTAAGGAGGTTAATACTGGTATAAAGTATTTCAGATGAAGCTGACAGTTGGCCTAACGCTCTGAACTCAATGTTTGTGATGTATTGTGCTCAGTGTAGAACTAGAGTATCAATTAGTTATGAAGTAGAAGGTACATCCTTCTTGTTTTCAGGGACCGTGGTCTTATGGTATTGAGCAGCACCTGGTCAGAGCTTTGCTGAATCCAGAGTCGGACAGCATACTCCTTGGTCCATTTAGCTATCAGTGAGGTGTCTCCAGAGCACAGGGGAGAAATCGAGCAGAGGAGTCTTTTCCTGCCGCCATCACGCAAGATAAGCTGATGTGGCCAGCTGGGCTCAACATTATGTACCCCCCATCTTAAAATGACATTGTAAAAATAACATTAAGAGGGGAATTAATTGTTTTAATATCAGGAACTGAGAACATCTCCAATACTAGTTCCAATAAAGACAAACTATTGAAGTCATGATGACAAATACCAACAGAGCTTGAACAAAACAAAAACAGTATTACCTCATATTACTACTACACAACTGACACACATAGGATACTTTTAATAATATATGTCACTACAATATTCATATTGATAAATTCTGTACATATAACTTGTAAATAAAATTGATTGTGATTCCTGGTTCCTTTGTATTTGAATCAGGACACATATTCATTCATGACAGCAATGAATACATATTGTTATTTGAAAAGTTATCAGTGACTCCTTTAAGATATCCTTGTAGAGTGTTTTATGTATGTGAGTGTCACAGTGTTGTCAAGTGTAGTGGAATAAATTAAATTGTTTATCTGTCTGTTGTTGTTTTGACTTACACTTCATCATACACATACCCTAGACACATAACGTAATCATCACACTATTCCAGAATAATTCTGACTGAGATATAAATATATGTGGCAGCAAGTAAGGTTATCTATAATACACTACTCTTATTAGATATAGATACCTTCACAGCTGATCTCAGTCAGTACACTAAGTCCCCTATAAATATTTATAACATCTCACTTCACCACAGTAGTTCTATAGATAATGCAGTTCGGTCAAAATCTCCGATCTGTAGTTTTATAGATATTGCAGTTCAGTCGAGTTCTCCGATCTTTAGCTTTATAGATACTGCAGTTTAGTGGAGTTCTCCGATCTGTAGTTTAATAGATACTGCAGTTCGGTCGAGTTCTCCGATCTGTAGTTTTATAGATACTGCAGTTCAGTCGAGTTCTTCGATCAGACACCTTTCTGTAGCTGTGTGGACACTGAAATATAGTCCCTTTCTCTCTATTACAATAAGAAATTTTTTAGATCTCCTTTTTCGTGTGTCTTGCATTTCACAGGTAATTTAAAAGTTAATGCATAACCACAGACCTAAGGTCTTTTTTATGTTTGGACATGCGGCCTAATATAACGGACTAGGTTTGAACGGGGACAAAAACTTTATTAAATAAAATAAAGTTAATTATGGTTATGTGGATCTATGGGTGAGAGTTTCAGGTTCGATATTCATTTTATTGTGAGGTTCCTGCTTGAGCCTTATCTGTTAAATCCGTTTTATCTTTCACCAATATATTATATATATATATGGTGTGTATTACGTGTATGTATGTAGTGTATGTATATTCTGTTCAGTTACTGGTGGCAATATTGTTTTTTGGTGTATTGGCCCTTTAATATTAATTTGAAGACATAAATGACATA
>JAMPIV010012502.1:0-70000 GCA_024509875.1 Oreohelix idahoensis
AATTGTATTTTTGAATGACTTTGTTTACAAGTGAAATAAGGGTAATCATTGGCCAGAGTAGTTGATATTGGGAACAAAAGCATTAGTTGGGGACGCCATTTCTAACAAAATTTTGACACATAGCGATGAGATCAGGCTTGTGCAGTGAAAACCATATTTCTCAAAAGCCTGGACAAAACGGCAGATCGAAAGTGTGCCAGTCATCGTTCACTGTGTATTTCATTGAATAAATCTCTCCACATGTAAGCCTACCTTGCCGTGGTTGGAGAGCTTGAGCGCCTCAATGATCCCGGGAGCTATGCCGGCGGGAGTTTTACTCCTGGCAGGGTCACCCAAGCCGGACAGGTCCTGGGTGAGGGGCCAGACTAAATGGGCTGAGGAGTGGGTGGAACCCTATAGGTGTAGATGCAGAACCCACCGGCGAGTGGTACATGCTCTGGTCTGCACCAATCCACCCCCACTTCATGGGTTAAATGCTTTCTTGCCTCATTCTTCACTGTTTGTCGTCTATCACGCCCATGGCGACCGTTGCCTCAATTGGCTGTGTGTGGTGTACCCGGAAACGGGGCCTCCCAGTACTGAGGCAAAGTTAAGTCCCCGATGTCACTTATCGGTGCAGAATTGAGAGAGATGGCTGAGCATCACAATCCCTCCTGTGTTGCAGCATGATGAGAACCCAGCATTGCACACTGAGCTTGGGGGGATCACTTGGGCACCAGACTTAATACTGGCTCTTGACTGGATGGCCGCATGCAGGAGATTTCTACAATGGAGGGTTGGCAGGTGGTGGGTATCGGGAAGTGGCTCTGTGCAGGACGTGAGGATTCCTTGGGAGAGCCCCGAACCAGAGCACAGCATTGTGCAAGCTCTGCATAGTTGGAGAGCCCCCTGGATGACGGGGAATGCACAGTGTGCTACCCCACCTATCCCCAACTGCTAACTTAGAACCAGAAGTGGGGTCCTCTGTATGCGTGCCAGGCCAGGATAAAATGCCTGGGAAAGAGACTGGAGCTCAGAACTCCCTAACTCAAAGTTGCAGGATGGCAGAAA
Organism: Oreohelix idahoensis; assembly: GCA_024509875.1. NCBI lineage: Eukaryota > Metazoa > Mollusca > Gastropoda > Stylommatophora > Oreohelicidae > Oreohelix > Oreohelix idahoensis. Next base: position 1,051 of record JAMPIV010012502.1, read on the forward strand.
AGCCACGGGAAAGACAGGGCTATTTTGAAGATAACGCAACCATATTTTCACCATACGAGCTCGGACGCCGCCTCGGTAAACAAGGTCCGCGCAGAGCAGTGACACCCCCAGGCTGCTTGCGAATAGTCTACTACTGGGAACATAAACAGATTAGGGATGAGCCCACTCTCCCGTTGAACAGGTGCTAAAGTCGTAGATACTGGGCCAGAAGGCGCACCGGAAACCACAGTATCATGCAACTCGCTTTTTTTTTCTATGGAGAGTACACCGTCAAATAAATCTCGTTCTGGTGCTCGCCCTGTGGAGCTCCACCAGGCAGGTGCAGTGCCGGGCTCTGAGCCTCGACAGAGCCCACCCTCAGCTACTGGAGGACCCTCTAGACCGTCTTGTGGAGTCAACAGACGGCGGAGGAGAACTACTGACCAAAACAAAACAGAAAAAGAGAAACCCAGAGTGCCACTTGTCATGATGCACTGGAATGCAGAGGGAGTGAACAGCAAGCAGGCTGGATACAGCAAAAAGACAGAGCTGGAAAACATCTTGTATGAGAAGCAAGTCAGTGTTTGCTGTATCCAAGAGACTCACTTGAAAGCAGATCAAACCTTTAAAATAAGGGGATATCAATGCTTCAGATCCGACAGACAAGATAGACGAAAAGGAGGAGTACTTACTCTTGTAAGGAATAACATTCCTGCACACGAAAGGAAAACCTTCATGGATGGAGCAGAATATCAGCTGCTGCAGATAAAGGTAGACAAGATGGAAATAGAACTCCTGAACTATTACTGTCCGAACAACAAACCCCTGAGTCTCAGCTCTATACAGGTACCAGCCACCAACTTTATAGCAGTTGGAGACTTTAATAGCCACTCCCAGAGCTGGGGCTATAACCATCTGGATCACAGAGGTGAAGAGGTTGAAACTTGGCAAGATGATCACTCCCTAATCCTAGTCAATAATGCCACAGATACTCCTACCTTCTACTCCAGAGGATGGCACACAACCTCAACACCAGATCTTGCCTTCTCCACACCAGATATAGCTGGATCTATTAGTAGAGAAGTAGGAGACCAACTAGGGGGAAGCGACCATCGCCCAATCTTTCTTACTGTCCAGAGTGCAACTCTCAGTACAGGCCCAGCCATTACAAGATGGAACTACAAAAAAGCCAACTGGGGTTTATTCAGGCATCAGGTGAACACGCTGCTGTCTACCCTCAAGGTACAGAACAGAGACATTAATGAAGTGGTAAAAGACTTCAACAGATGCATACTACAAGCTGCAAAAGAAACCATTCCCAAAGGATGCCGGCGTAACTACATACCATACTGGTCCAGCACACTCCAAGAACGTCAGGAAGCTATGGACAAGGCTAGAAAGGACGCAGAGTCTCAGCCTTCACTTGAAACTCACAACAAATGGAAAAAGGCTGTAGCAGAGTTTCAGAGAACAAAGCTAGAAGAAAAGCGGAAAAGCTGGAGAACTAAAACGGCATCGCTGAACCTTGAGAAAGACGGCAGGAAACTTTGGAGATTAGTCAAGTCTCTAAATGAAGAGCATTCCTCACCAAGGCAGACTATCACATTGGATGAAGGTGGCAAACTTTTCAGAGGAAAACAAGCTGCAGACTTGTTTGCTAGAAGATACAGTTCAGAAAGCAACTTACCCATTAACATAGACCATCAGAGAGAGATAAGAAAAGAAATACTGGCAACCATGGGACAGACAGATACTCCTGCCCCAATGAGGGAACCCATCACACTAGGAGAACTACAGAAGGCTATTTCCAAGCTTAAGTTTCAAAAGTAACCCGGCCCAGACAAAATCAGCAACGAAATGCTAGTAAATCTGAGCTCAGCAGCAAAGACAAAACTGCTTGAGATATTCAACCACAGCTGGTTGAAAGGAACGGTACCCAAGTATGGAGAGAAGCCATCACAATACCCATACTAAAGAAAGGGAAATGTAAGACCGAGGCTGCAAGTTACCGGCCAATCAGTCTCACAAGCTGTGTTGGGAAGACTATGGAGCGAATAGTCAACCACAGATTGAAATGGTATTTAGAGTCTGAGCAGATCCTGGTGCCGGAACAAGCTGGATTTAGAGAATGCTACAGTATAGAAGACCAAGTTACTTACTTGTCTCAAGCAATAGAAGATGCCTTCCAGGAGAAGAAAAAGGTCCTAACGATCTGGGTCGACTTCAAGCAGGCCTTTGACAAGGTGTGGAAAGATGGCCTCATTGCAAAACTTAGGAGAAGTGGAATCCAAGGCAACATGATGAAATGGATCCAGTCATACTTGCATAACAGGAGAACTAGAGTCACTCTTGACGGTCTGCAGAGCAGAAAAGTGTTGCTCCATCAGGGGGTACCTCAAGGAGGAGTAATTTCCCCAACACTCTTCCTTGTTTACATCAATGACCTGGTGAAAGATCTCCCTGCAGGAGTTAAAGCTGCCTTATATGCAGATGACCTAGTACTCTGGTGCGCTGATGAAAATGTCACCACAGCAAATTATAGAATGCAGCGGGCAGCAGACATGCTAGTGTCATGGGCAGAGAAATGGCTTATCACAATAAACACAGACAAAACCTCCACAACACTGTTCTCCCTCGCCCCCAAGGACAAATCAGCTAACATACACCTAGGGACAACCGTGATCAAGGAAGAAAGCTACCCCACCTATCTTGGGGTGACATTTGACCAAAGGCTTACATGGAATAAGCATATTGAAAATGCAGAAGGAAAGGCCCGAAGACGACTAGGCATACTCAGAAAATTAGCAGGTACCAACTGGGGAGCAAATGAACGAAATCTAAAGAAGATTTATAATGGAGTAATAAGACCACACTTAGAGTTTAGCTCAGCAGCATGGTCATCAGCTGCTAACTCACATCTGCAGTCTTTGGACAAGGTGCAAAATCAAGCTCTCAGGCTCATTACAGGAGCCATGAAAACTACACCAATAACAGAGATGCAGAAGGTTGCTGGATTACAGACATTGTCCCATAGAAGAGACACAAAAACCATGATCCAGATGGAAAAGTACAACAGTATGCCAATGCACCCAATGAAGGCAAGACTAGATGATCTGGCATTGGGACGTCTAAAGCGTAGCAGCTTTGTGCATCGGGGGAAAAGACTTATAAGACAGCATCAAGAAGACCTATCCATGAAGACAACACCACTGAAGCCCACCCTATACCCTGTACCATGGGAGCAGGCCAGCAGTGCCCTCCAAATTAATACAACAGTCAGTGGTCTCACAAGTGGATGTGAGTATAATGATCTGCAAAAACGAACTGCTACATTGAGTATGATCCAAGAAAGCTATCCCGATCAATCATGGATACATGCCTATACAGATGGATCAGCAACTAATGCTGTTAGGAATGGAGGTGCCGGTATCTTTATCTCATATCCTGACAACCACTATGAGACTAGGGCACATTCCCACTGGTAAATTCTGTTCCAACTATACAGCTGAGGTTCAAGCTCTAGAGCAAGCTGCAAATATGATTTATAACACCAACTCTGACTGCCACCAGGTAGTCATCCTCACAGATGCACTGTCTGTCCTGCAAGCTCTCAAGGGTGGTAAACTCCCGCATCTGAGAAATGAACTAAACAAGGTAGCTGCCAAAAAGAGAACCATACTTCAGTGGGTACCATCTCATTGTGGTGTACCCGGAAATGAAAAGGCAGATAAACTTGCAAAAAAGGGAGGAGAATGTGAACAAGAAGATAATGAAGTCACATACTTTGAGAAAAAGAGAGCTATCCAGACTATCAGAAGAGAACAGAACCAACCCAAAGACGACTATCACACTCTCGACCGGCAGGGACAGACAACTATTTTTCGACTCAGGACAGGGCATAACAAACTGAATAAACACATGCACAAGCTACGATTGTCTGCAGAGCCTAGAGATTAATCCACCATGTGTTAGACTGTCAGAGAGGGTGTAAAACTACAAAAAAAATATGTATGATTGTCATCAAGGAGCATAACACCTATCCTATTTTATGGAAAGATGACAGCTGGAATTGCAATAATGGTGGCATAGGTTGGTATAAAGCTATGACCTTTTTCGTTTGTTTGAAATGTACCTGTACTTAAATGTGGAATAGTATAGTATACTAGGTATAAAGAAGGATGCATAACCTTCACATTTCAGGGTCCTGGGTACTGACGTTAATGTAGTACCAAACGCTTGAGAACTGCTCGATTCAGGACTCTATCAGTATACTTCGAGCCCATGCTAGTGGCCATTGCCCATCAAAAAGGTGGAAAAGATTGTCAAGCGAGCAGAGTAAACGTTCTACCTATATTCTCCTGCCAAGATAAGTTCTTGTTCGGCACCTGACAGCTCAACTAAAAGAACTTAACAGACTAGAAAGTGACATTAAAGAAAACTGTGCCTAATATTAATATTTCCACAAGTGACAAACGAAAACAGACTTAAGTTAACTTAAAGGGAGTGATTATAACCAACAACCTATGGTGTAATACCAGTATTACCTCAAAGTAGAAGAATATAACCACACACTTATATTAGAATAATAGTGTATGTATGGACAGAAGATCCACTGTGTTATTGGAATGTTGTAAATGAGTCTTTTGATTTCACTTTTGATTGTCAGTCCTGGTTCAAAATAAATTAGAATCAGGATAATAAATTGTACAAAATTTATTTACACAAAATTTCAACCACTGTCTTAAATAAGATAGCCTTTTAAAGTGTCGTTGGTATGTTATTGTTGTAGTACTGTTGGTGGTTGTGGATAATAAACTATTTGTTTGTATATTTGTTGGTTATTGCACATTACACTCCACATTCATAACCCTAGACACTACACGAAGTCATTTATATAATAATATAGAGTAATTTTGAATGAGATCAAATGGGTGGTAGCGGAAAGGTACTCTGGAAAGTTTAAAATACTATTTGTTAAATTCAGGGACCTTCATAGCTGATCTCATTTAATCCAATAATAATACATAACAACAATTCATAACATCAAAACCCACCACATTATGGAATGTGAGATGTTACAAGAAGTTCAAGTGGCAGCATATATTTGAACTTAGCTGCCAATGACGGTTCTGCTCCTTCTTATGGGTTGGTTCTTTTCACTCTGTAGCTCGTTTCCCAGAAATGTCAAGGACAGTCTACCACGTGCGTCCTTCGTCTTAAAGCTTTAGGCCACGGTTCCCTTCTTGTTCCAGAGATAGTACTTTCTGCTGGGACCACCATTAAGACAATCCTGGCTCACATACTTTTTGTTCAGATGAATAAAAGAGACTTGAATCGGCCTCTTACACGCGTCTGGGGTGTCGTTTCTTTAATAAGATAATTCTCTCTATGACTCCGTGTGTTTCAGTTTCCTCAGATATTCCGGTTTTCCATATTTAAAATGTTAGAGATTTCCTGGGCTGAATTGTAAGTCATGAGGAATACTCCAATAAAAGGTGTCCGGTCTGATAAATGGAAATTCTGACTTCTATCTACTGGCAAGTCTGGTGTCTTTGGCAGCGTGAATCTCCCAATAAATGTTCACAATTATACCCCGCTCTGTTTGTTAGGGAACTTAAATGATCAGCCAATCTGATTTGAATATTTTGCATGACTCATCTAGTGCAAAATTTCAAACATTACTTTTCTGAAAATGGGCTGTACACATCCGATTGCCCTGTGTACGAACTCACAAACATGTCGTTAAACTCATACGACAACGTGTGTCAGATGTAACACTTATTACTTTCTTACAATGTAATGCCGTGGACAGGAAATGATTATATCATACGTGTCCGTCCCAAATGTGTCGCACAGACGGGTAATCTTGTTATCTGTTGCCTAAGCAAACGAAAACCGACTTTGGGCCAGTAATTTTATTACCCGGCCCAGCTTGAGCAAAAGAATCATGCGAAACTTAACAAACCCACATTGGTCACTTGCTCTAATCTCAGCAAATCTGTGCCGCATCAAGCAAAATGTGATTAGTATCACCTACAAGAGGTGTCAAAATGATTTGACAATATCAAATATCTGCTACTGAGCAGATGTGGTGGTTTTAGAGGTTATTGATGTTAAAAAAATAAGAGTCAACAGAGTGAGGTCAAGCTATGTAAGTCCCTGAGTCTAATAGTTGATGATGATGATATATTCTCAGGGTACCTAACCGCTACCACCTCAGATCTCACTCTGTGTAATATTTTAGGTTCTATTATGGTATATGGCTACGTGTCTAGGGTAATGTATGTGTGGTGATATGATGATAACTTAAACACAACCGTAACTCAATATAATGAACTTACATAAGACAGTGGTTAAAGTTATAAAATTACTTTACAATTTTTATTTTCCTGATCCTCAATTTTTTTTGGAAACAGGAATGTTCAACTCAAAAGAAATATGTTTATATACAAATTTAAATAAATATGAAGGACATCTTGTCCAATAAATGTTGTTACTAAAATGTTTCTATAATTGTATCCCCTGCTGAAGTAATAATATCTTAAGAGATGTCACTAGTGTGAGGGACTGGTTTTCTCATCACGCCACAAGAAAGTTTATTGAAAGTGTGGAAAATACAATATAATGAGATATCATGAGCCCTCAAGATTTGGGCTTATCTTATTTTTCAGTTGAAAGTGGATGGCTTGCTGGAAATACTGCACACTCTTTCACAGCAATGTCTTCTGGAGGCGGCTACTACAGTTTTACTTCAATGTATAAGCAACCGGCAAGTTGTCTCGTATTTTGCAGCTCCAGGTTATGTCTCATGTGGTAATAGGTGATGCAACCCGCAAATAATGAATCATTCACACAATGAACCAGATGACTAGCAGAACGATGGCACAAAATTCAGACTGCTGTCGTCCAGAAGGTAAAACTTATTCAGAAAAGCTCCCCTTCTGTTCTCATCTTGGCACTGCGGTTATAATTTTCACAATGGCGTTCTAGCCTAGAATGCGTTACATGTTATCAATCCCACTAGCCAATGAAACAACGCGTCCAAAATTTGACTCTTTTGAAAACCCCAAGCATTGAGTGTTAATCAGTGCGTTTGCTAGTCTGATTTTATTTATTTTTATTTCTGTCATATCTCAGCCATTTATGGACCGATTTCAAAAGTTAAAATTGATTAGTAAACTGCCCTTTGGCCTCTATCATCCTATCTAGTTTTCATCTAACTATTCTTCATCGTTTTCATCTATGTAATTTTATTGTAATTATTTACTCTTTCTTCCTAACCAAATAGATTTTCTAAGGCAAGATGATGTAATATAAGGGAAATTGTTATGGTAAGATATTAAATAATAGTGCTATCATTCAGAACATCCCTTTTATTTACTCTCTTTATTTAGAAAGCAATACATTATCTAAGCTTTTCCCCCTCCGCCCCTCACAGATTTGGTTTTAGTTTCATTTTCAAACGCATAAGTTAGGCTTGTTTTTTCCTTTTTAACCCACCCTTTCCCCTCTCTCCCTTTTCAAGACGAAGTAACAAGTTGGTTTTCTGCCATACTTTCCGGCTTTCGTTATAAAATATTGGGAAGGGTAACGCGAGCTGCGTGTGTGTGTTTGGGGAATGGGACTCACTACGCTTGGTCTTAGAAAAATTCAAATCTTGTGCCAATCGTGGACTGTTTTGATAGGCATTGGCCTTGATGCAAAATTTCAAATATTGTAGTTATTTATAGTTACAACCTTCACTAAATAATAGGGCGGGTGTGTATGCGGTGTTGGGGAAGGGTTACCTTTTTCAAACTAGTGTAGCAGAAAAGTCAAATATTGTGTCCAATTCGTAGCGGTACGACTGACCTTGTCCTTGGCAATTTTCAAATATAATAGTGGAGTTTATAGGGTGTAATTTTTCGTTACTAGATTTTTGAATTGGGGAATTTGAGCGGGGTGTTAAACGGATTGACTTTATCACAGCAGAGAAAAAAGAAAGTGCGACAATTGAAAGCAAACAATAAAATCCGTACCACAAATGTACCGATTACTGCCGTAGTGAAACAGAGATTAGGAGGAAGGGGTCGCCCCAATGCATTCTGTGACATTGTGCATGGACCAAAAAAAAACCATACTACATTATTTAATAGGTAGTCCCATAGCAGATACTGTCGTAGGGGGTGAAGTGTTAGAGACTTCACTATACTAGTGTCCAGCATCGAGAGGTGGGGCGACCAGTTCTCTTCCTCATTGCATTTTCCTTCCCTAACTCAAGTGCAAAGTCAGGTACCCAGTTACAGCAGGGTAGACTGAAGCGTGTCGATACCGTGAACCGAACCCGGCACCGGGACCCAAAGATGCAGCAATAGAGAATGCAATCAGCGACCCATAGCTTGACTGCTTGCGTCAAAGTCAGCGAACCAGAGCTGACCAAGACCCTACTCCACCTCCAAGTGGTGGTCCTGGAAACAGGCTGCATAACTGCAGTCTGGCTGAGAGAGTAGGGGTCGAAGTGGGAAGGCAAACCCAGTCCCAAAAAATGCCGCGCTGAAGTCGGATGTGTCGGCCGAAAGGTGCAGATATCGCAGCTTCACTGTAAACAGGACACAACGTCCTTTTCAGGACGAACGAGGAAGAAGAAGAACCCGGCAACTTTGCTGCGAGAGACCAGAGCTGTAACCACTCTGTCAATCGCACGCTTTAGATTATTTACAAACATTTAATCCGCCCATAACTTTAGAATATACAGACCTATGAAACTGCACAGTACAGACAAACAATATTTAGCAAGAACAAAAATTAATATATATTACAGTAGTTAGTAAAGGTGTAATAAGAATGTGGATGACTAGTAAGATCTGGTGATACACAATACTAATGTCACATTTTGTATTAAATTAAATATTGGCGCACGCACCTCGGGCTTTCACTCCCGTCCTCTTCCTCCTCCCCCCCAACAAACAAACAAGAATCTGCCGTTTTAGTAAAAGTAGCCCCCTTCAGTCATAACTGACTATGGGATTGAGCCCCCGAGATGACAGCCCAGTGTTCATTTCGGAGTGTTCATGTCTCTTCTGCTTGTGAGAGCTTCTTTTCGCACCATCTGAGGTGGCGCCGTAGGGAGCACTGCCACGTTGTGAGATCGGTGGCTTCATCCTACCAGGTTGTTGATTTATTTTTAGTACAGAGAGGTAAAATATACACAATCACGCAAACGCAAAAAGAAAATTTTCTTTTACCCAATAATCAATAATTGGCCAGGACGGCTAGTCCTCCAACAAATGGCGGCAATTGAATATGTCATATGAAAGTAGCCTATAGACAATATATTTCCTTATGATAAATTACTGGAGTTTGAACATATTTTTGCTTCGTTAATTAAAGAAAAGGTAAAAAAAAAATCGATCACATAACGAGATTATTATTCTTGAAGATTCGGTGTCTCGTAGTTTTATTTATTTATTTTTTTTTTTCGCTAGCCCTGTTTGTCGGTGTGTCACGTAGCCAAACGTTAACTTTGCATACCTGTGTTCTGGGACCTGCGGGGCTGAGCAGTTTAGTCAGCAAGATTTCTTCACTGCGTTTGTTCACGCTTTTGTGACCTCTTATGTACAGGACAGTCACGTAAGCATAAAACATCACACTTGATTTTTATATTGTGTATTTTATGAACCGGCATCCGCTGTTTTGCTCGGGAGTTAGACTTTTCATTAGTGTGGACGATGTGTAAGTCTAGCGCTGTTATCTTTTGCCCGTGTTGTAGGTCACTTGTCTCAAAATAGGTTGCATCACCTTGCAGGAGCGGTAACTGCTAAATATAATTGTTTTACTATTACACCCAGCTGTTTTGTATAGTTGAGTAGATAAATCAGGATGTTCATATAATGTAGGCCTACATAAATGATATTTTAAAAGGGATTCGATTAATCTGAGGATCTCCTATCCTTCATCTTGTATGTCAGTATCAAGCCAAGGAGAACGACATAATTATCGTAAATCTTTTGCTCGTCGTTTCGTGAACTAGTCTTATCGGGCTGCTGATTTAGCAAAACTAGTGTCAGCTCTAATTTTTCATACTTCACAAATGGCTTCAGTCCGCTGTTCTTTGTGGCAGATTCTAAATGAATTATTCCTGCTGAACCTATCATTTGCGATGACATTCAATATTAGCCTAATTCAGGCTTGCCATTGTTGACTAACATTAACTTCATGATCCTTGTAAGTCTGACGTTCAACTGTGTGATCTACATAGTAGCTTCAATTAGCTTCATTCATTACCCTTCAGTTCTATGTGGAGCTCAGGCTTTCAACAAATACAAACCAAGCCCTTCTGTCTGCCATCCGCTCAAGGTTTTTCCATGTCTTTATCCACTTCATGTTAATATATAATTCCTGTCATTTAAAAATAAATATCCCTGTAGGCCAGGGCAGGGGGTGGGCAACTTTTTTGGGTATTACCTCAAAATCTATTTGTGTTAAATGATATTACCCCCCAGACTTCAAAGTAAACAAATACAAGCTAATTGCTCTTAAAATGAAGAATAAACTGCTCTCAAAGTCATGAATTAATAAAAGACTTAAAAAGCCACACATGCTGTCATAAGAATAGCACACATACAAAATTAATAAAAAGGATTGAAGAACTGAACAATTTCATTCAAAACATCTCCACTTCAGGTTTTGGAAAAATGGTGCTGTTTCATATTTGATAAAACAACATCCATATCAGGGCTTTTTGATGTCAGAGCAACTTGGATGCTGTCTTCGGGGTCCAACCGATTTCTGTACTTTGTTTTCAAGTTCATAAGGGTAGAAAATCCTTGTTCACAAAGGTAGGTTGTTGCAAAAGGCAGCAGCATTGTTGTCGCTTCTACATGTGCAATTTTAAAAGCCTTTTCAGTTTTTGGCATCCAAAAAGATGAGAGATCTGTGTTGTTCTGAAATTCCGTGCATGCTTCACTGTTGGAGCAAAGTTCAAGAAGTGCCTCTGCCAATCCTCCAGGCTCTTCAGCAAGTTGACAGTTGGACAGTTGAAGGGATTTACAACCCAACTGACAGAATGTGAATCAAGCTCTGGAAAGTAATCAGAGAACTGCGTTTTGAGTTTGGTCAGATGCTTTGTAACTGACTCCTTTGTGGTGAATTAGTTGTTATTATTGGTTTCAATATTATATTAATGGTATCTGGTGTGAGGTCAGCTATGCAAGTCCCTGAGGTTTATTAAATACAAATAAGTTTACAGGGTACTTGTCTGCTTCCACCACGACCTCACCCGATTATATATCTTCCCCTACAGAAATGTATTGGTGTGTGTATGTTGTCTAGCAAGTGTCTAGGGTATATGCACTGTGATGAAATGTATGAACAAGACAACAACTACACCTATTACTAATAAACAATGATTAAACAAGTCACTGAGTAAAGTTTGGAAGGTAACTTATTTTTTTATAATTTATTTTCCTGTATCTAGTTATGCTTCTGACACAGGAATAATCAACTCAACATGATAATGAAATTATTTACAACTAATTATTTTACAACTGTCATTGAGTCGCCGTGGTTGGAGAGCTTGAGCGCCTCAATGATCCCGGGAGCTATGCCGGCGGGAGTTTTACTCCTGGCAGGGTCACCCAAGCCGGACAGGTCCTGGGTGAGGGGCCAGACTAAATGGGCTGAGGAGTGGGTGGAACCCTATAGGTGTAGATGCAGAACCCACCGGCGAGTGGTACATGCTCTGGTCTGCACCAATCCACCCCCACTTCATGGGTTAAATGCTTTCTTGCCTCATTCTTCACTGTTTGTCGTCTATCACGCCCATGGCGACCGTTGCCTCAATTGGCTGTGTGTGGTGTACCCGGAAACGGGGCCTCCCAGTACTGAGGCAAAGTTAAGTCCCCGATGTCACTTATCGGTGCAGAATTGAGAGAGATGGCTGAGCATCACAATCCCCTGTGTTGCAGCATGATGAGAACCCAGCATTGCACACTGAGCTTGGGGGGATCACTTGGGCACCAGACTTAATACTGGCTCTTGACTGGATGGCCGCATGCAGGAGATTTCTACAATGGAGGGTTGGCAGGTGGTGGGTATCGGGAAGTGGCTCTGTGCAGGACGTGAGGATTCCTTGGGAGAGCCCAGAACCAGAGCACAGCATTGTGCAAGCTCTGCATAGTTGGAGAGCCCCCTGGATGACGGGGAATGCACAGTGTGCTACCCCACCTATCCCCAACTGCTAACTTAGAACCAGAAGTGGGGTCCTCTGTATGCGTGCCAGGCCAGGATAAAATGCCTGGGAAAGAGACTGGAGCTCAGAACTCCCTAACTCAAAGTTGCAGGATGGCAGAAAAGCCACGGGAAAGACAGGGCTATTTTGAAGATAACGCAACCATATTTTCACCATACGAGCTCGGACGCCGCCTCGGTAAACAAGGTCCGCGCAGAGCAGTGACACCCCCAGGCTGCTTGCGAATAGTCTACTACTGGGAACATAAACAGATTAGGGATGAGCCCACTCTCCCGTTGAACAGGTGCTAAAGTCGTAGATACTGGGCCAGAAGGCGCACCGGAAACCACAGTATCATGCAACTCGCTTTTTTTTTTTTTTTTTCTATGGAGAGTACACCGTCAAATAAATCTCGTTCTGGTGCTCGCCCTGTGGAGCTCCACCAGGCAGGTGCAGTGCCGGGCTCTGAGCCTCGACAGAGCCCACCCTCAGCTACTGGAGGACCCTCTAGACCGTCTTGTGGAGTCAACAGACGGCGGAGGAGAACTACTGACCAAAACAAAACAGAAAAAGAGAAACCCAGAGTGCCACTTGTCATGATGCACTGGAATGCAGAGGGAGTGAGCAGCAAGCAGGCTGGATACAGCAAAAAGACAGAGCTGGAAAACATCTTGTATGAGAAGCAAGTCAGTGTTTGCTGTATCCAAGAGACTCACTTGAAAGCAGATCAAACCTTTAAAATAAGGGGATATCAATGCTTCAGATCCGACAGACAAGATAGACGAAAAGGAGGAGTACTTACTCTTGTAAGGAATAACATTCCTGCACACGAAAGGAAAACCTTCATGGATGGAGCAGAATATCAGCTGCTGCAGATAAAGGTAGACAAGATGGAAATAGAACTCCTGAACTATTACTGTCCGAACAACAAACCCCTGAGTCTCAGCTCTATACAGGTACCAGCCACCAACTTTATAGCAGTTGGAGACTTTAATAGCCACTCCCAGAGCTGGGGCTATAACCATCTGGATCACAGAGGTGAAGAGGTTGAAACTTGGCAAGATGATCACTCCCTAATCCTAGTCAATAATGCCACAGATACTCCTACCTTCTACTCCAGAGGATGGCACACAACCTCAACACCAGATCTTGCCTTCTCCACACCAGATATAGCTGGATCTATTAGTAGAGTAGTAGGAGACCAACTAGGGGGAAGCGACCATCGCCCAATCTTTCTTACTGTCCAGAGTGCAACTCTCAGTACAGGCCCAGCCATTACAAGATGGAACTACAAAAAAGCCAACTGGGGTTTATTCAGGCATCAGGTGAACACGCTGCTGTCTACCCTCAAGGTACAGAACAGAGACATTAATGAAGTGGTAAAAGACTTCAACAGATGCATACTACAAGCTGCAAAAGAAACCATTCCCAAAGGATGCCGGCGTAACTACATACCATACTGGTCCAGCACACTCCAAGAACGTCAGGAAGCTATGGACAAGGCTAGAAAGGACGCAGAGTCTCAGCCTTCACTTGAAACTCACAACAAATGGAAAAAGGCTGTAGCAGAGTTTCAGAGAACAAAGCTAGAAGAAAAGCGGAAAAGCTGGAGAACTAAAACGGCATCGCTGAACCTTGAGAAAGACGGCAGGAAACTTTGGAGATTAGTCAAGTCTCTAAATGAAGAGCATTCCTCACCAAGGCAGACTATCACATTGGATGAAGGTGGCAAACTTTTCAGAGGAAAACAAGCTGCAGACTTGTTTGCTAGAAGATACAGTTCAGAAAGCAACTTACCCATTAACATAGACCATCAGAGAGAGATAAGAAAAGAAATACTGGCAACCATGGGACAGACAGATACGCCTGCCCCAATGAGGGAACCCATCACACTAGGAGAACTACAGAAGGCTATTTCCAAGCTTAAGTTTCAAAAGTCACCCGGCCCAGACAAAATCAGCAACGAAATGCTAGTAAATCTGAGCTCAGCAGCAAAGACAAAACTGCTTGAGATATTCAACCACAGCTGGTTGAAAGGAACGGTACCCCAAGTATGGAGAGAAGCCATCACAATACCCATACTAAAGAAAGGGAAATGTAAGACCGAGGCTGCAAGTTACCGGCCAATCAGTCTCACAAGCTGTGTTGGGAAGACTATGGAGCGAATAGTCAACCACAGATTGAAATGGTATTTAGAGTCTGAGCAGATCCTGGTGCCGGAACAAGCTGGATTTAGAGAATGCTACAGTATAGAAGACCAAGTTACTTACTTGTCTCAAGCAATAGAAGATGCCTTCCAGGAGAAGAAAAAGGTCCTAACGATCTGGGTCGACTTCAAGCAGGCCTTTGACAAGGTGTGGAAAGATGGCCTCATTGCAAAACTTAGGAGAAGTGGAATCCAAGGCAACATGATGAAATGGATCCAGTCATACTTGCATAACAGGAGAACTAGAGTCACTCTTGACGGTCTGCAGAGCAGAAAAGTGTTGCTCCATCAGGGGGTACCTCAAGGAGGAGTAATTTCCCCAACACTCTTCCTTGTTTACATCAATGACCTGGTGAAAGATCTCCCTGCAGGAGTTAAAGCTGCCTTATATGCAGATGACCTAGTACTCTGGTGCGCTGATGAAAATGTCACCACAGCAAATTATAGAATGCAGCGGGCAGCAGACATGCTAGTGTCATGGGCAGAGAAATGGCTTATCACAATAAACACAGACAAAACCTCCACAACACTGTTCTCCCTCCCCCAAGGACAAATCAGCTAACATACACCTAGGGACAACCGTGATCAAGGAAGAAAGCTACCCCACCTATCTTGGGGTGACATTTGACCAAAGGCTTACATGGAATAAGCATATTGAAAATGCAGAAGGAAAGGCCCGAAGACGACTAGGCATACTCAGAAAATTAGCAGGTACCAACTGGGGAGCAAATGAACGAAATCTAAAGAAGATTTATAATGGAGTAATAAGACCACACTTAGAGTTTAGCTCAGCAGCATGGTCATCAGCTGCTAACTCACATCTGCAGTCTTTGGACAAGGTGCAAAATCAAGCTCTCAGGCTCATTACAGGAGCCATGAAAACTACACCAATAACAGAGATGCAGAAGGTTGCTGGATTACAGACATTGTCCCATAGAAGAGACACAAAAACCATGATCCAGATGGAAAAGTACAACAGTATGCCAATGCACCCAATGAAGGCAAGACTAGATGATCTGGCATTGGGACGTCTAAGCGTAGCAGCTTTGTGCATCGGGGGAAAAGACTTATAAGACAGCATCAAGAAGACCTATCCATGAAGACAACACCACTGAAGCCCACCCTATACCCTGTACCATGGGAGCAGGCCAGCAGTGCCCTCCAAATTAATACATCAGTCAGTGGTCTCACAAGTGGATGTGAGTATAATGATCTGCAAAAACGAACTGCTACATTGAGTATGATCCAAGAAAGCTATCCCGATCAATCATGGATACATGCCTATACAGATGGATCAGCAACTAATGCTGTTAGGAATGGAGGTGCCGGTATCTTTATCTCATATCCTGACAACCACTATGAGACTAGGCACATTCCCACTGGTAAATTCTGTTCCAACTATACAGCTGAGGTTCAAGCTCTAGAGCAAGCTGCAAATATGATTTATAACACCAACTCTGACTGCCACCAGGTAGTCATCCTCACAGATGCACTGTCTGTCCTGCAAGCTCTCAAGGGTGGTAAACTCCCGCATCTGAGAAATGAACTAAACAAGGTAGCTGCAAAAAGAGAACCATACTTCAGTGGGTACCATCTCATTGTGGTGTACCCGGAAATGAAAAGGCAGATAAACTTGCAAAAAAGGGAGGAGAATGTGAACAAGAAGATAATGAAGTCACATACTTTGAGAAAAAGAGAGCTATCCAGACTATCAGAAGAGAACAGAACCAACCCAAAGACGACTATCACACTCTCGACCGGCAGGGACAGACAACTATTTTTCGACTCAGGACAGGGCATAACAAACTGAATAAACACATGCACAAGCTACGATTGTCTGCTTCACCACTGTGCACATGTGGATTAAACGAACAAACTGCTGAGCATGTTCTACAGGACTGTCCTCTGTATGACCAGTTAAGAAAGATATACTGGCCTGACGGGTGTAATCATCAAAGATGCGATCGCACACAACTTTTTCTTTTCATCCTAAATATTTAATTTTCTTTTCTCCCCATATGGCAGAAAGCCTGCCTGGCTTTTCTACACCAGGTTAATACTGTTTCCTAACAACACTGTGAAACAACACAGAGTTTTGATGTAGCTTCCCTCCAGATAAATGTTTCCCCTTTTAGGTTCATACAGAGTCGATAATGCATACATGATACAAATGACAATATAAATGTTGATATAAAGGTTTTCATATTTACCGCAATCAAAGAAATTTTATACACCAAAATAGGGCGATATATGGAAACAAATCCAGATCGCTGACTGTGCAGAATTAGCAAACAAGACAGTACTCTTGCCTTGTCTATAACAACACGTCTTTAGTGTAAGAAATTTTTCATCTAGTGGCCCCCTATACCCAATACTAATTGGTTTTATACAACCGTTTAGTCTAGTACACTACAGCCAATCATAGACTGTTTAATGAATAGCGTTCCTTTTCAAATAAAACTGACCTCAAATATTCAAATTAAGGACTCCTTCCACTTTTACCCCACCTACCAACGGGCGAAACTGAGAAAGATTTTCAAGTCTATCTGTCTTCTGTCCAACTTCTTTATTTCTTAATAGTTTTAAATACTCATACATACTTATTAATCCTGCTGTTATCTATTCACAGTCAGTACATATTTATTCTTTTATGTCTTTCTAATGCCTAGTATCGTGTTGTTTCCTACAATGCTTCAATTAAAACATTTTCTCTCCTATTCCATTCAGTACGGCATTTTCAAAAGAAAAAAAAAATATAGGACGTTAACCTTAATTTTTTTTCCTTTTATTTTAAACTACCTTATCGGACGTTAACCTTAATTTTCCCTTTTATTTTAAACTACCTTATGCATGCAGCACATTGCGTGTGTGTATATATCGTCTGCCAAATCCAACCGTGTGAATATATGTCCAGAACGCGGGTCGAGAAAAATGGGGCTTTCGAACGCCCGTCATGGTATTAATGTTAAACCGCGGCAAATCGTTTAGGCCCTTACTTCGGTATGCAAATTGAACGTGCTGTGGAATTTAGCGTTTGTTCACACAGATTTTACTACACACCTCCTTTCCTAAAACATGCATTCACTGCAAGTTATTATCTGTGAGACAATTAGCGTAAACAAAGTACTATTCCCTAGGTTTTTCCTGATTTGCCTCACAAGGATGTCTACTCAGGAAATCCGCTCCCACGTTTTCCGAACCGGGTATATATTCGATGGAAAATGTATAAGGTTGGATCAATAAAGACCACCTTAATAAACGTGCATTTTCATGCTTGGCCTGAGATAAGAACACTAAAGGCTGGTGATCTGTTTGCACCACAAATGACCTACCATAAAGATAAATTTGGAACTTTTTTATGGCCCAGATCAATGCTAAACACTATTTTTCACTTGTAGAGTAATTTTTTTCCGCTTTGTTTAACTTGCGGCTAGCATAAGCAACTGGGTTCAGTTCTCCATCCTGTGAGGTGGACCTCTGTAACAAAGTGGCCCCTAATCCTATGTTACTCGCATCCGTTCTCACCACAAATTCCTGACTTAGATCAGGCAATTTCAATATCGGCTTGCTAGTGAGTTTATCTTTTAACTCTTGGTATGCCAATTCACACTGCGATGACCAAATGATTTTTTCAGGTTGACCTTTTCTAGTTAAGTCTGTCAGCGGTGCACAAATAGAGTTAAAGTTCTTTATGTATTTTTGATAAAATCCGCATAAAGATACAAAAGACCTCACATCTTTTTTGGTTTGTGGCCTCGGTGCTTTTTGTAATTTCTCCAGGTTCTTGGGGTCAGGGGTCATGTTTCCCTGATACACTGTATGTCCCAAGAATTCGAGTTCTTTACACCCCACACTACATTTGGTTGGTCTAGCCGTCAAATTTGCTTCCCTGAGCCTATCAAATAGCATATTCAGAGAGTTTATGTGTTCTTCGAATGTCTCAGTAGCAATAAGAATGTCATCCATGAAATTGGTTATACATGGGTTATTCAGGGGATCCAATAACTTGCGCATCATTCTGGAAAACACACTCGGGGCGTTTTTCAAGCCAAATGGTAACATGTTGAATTCATAATGGCCTTCCGATGTGCTAAATGCCAGATAAGGTCGAACCTCAGGCTTCACTGGAATTTGGTAATAGCCTTTGCTCAGATCCACCTTAGAAAAATATTTTGCCTTATTCAGCCTGGCAAACAGCTGATTGGTATCCGGCAATGGATCCACCTGATTTTCTGTGATAGCATTCAGTTTTCTGTAATCTATACACAGACGGTGTTCTCCAGAAGGTTTCCTTAGTAAAACCACACTGGAACTGTAAGGAGATTCACTGTGAGAAGTGATTCCGTCCTTTAACAGATACTCAATTTCCTCCTTCAAAGCTTTCTCCTTAGCGAAAGGAATGGAATAGGCCCTCATACAGATGGGTGTTGGGTCTATTACTTTCATGTCATACTCTAATAGATTGGTATGCCCCGGCTTATCTGTTAGCACGTCTGTATGTTCAACCAGAACCTTTTGAACCTGCTCCCTCTGGGCTTTAGTCAGGTGCTTACTGATCTTCACCTGTGCCTGTGTTTCCTCTGTTTTTAAGGGATACTCGTGAGAGGCGAGTGGTTCTTTTTTTCATTCCTGTGGCTATCGACAAGGTCATGAGATGTGTCTCATCCTGGATCTCTCTTTCCAGGTATTTCTTTAAGAGATTCACATGATAAATTTTCTCCTTACCTTTTTTGTCGATTTTATAATTAGTTCTAGATATCCTTTCTAGAACCGTGTATGGCCCTTGCCATCCAATTTGTAACTTGTTACTGCTGCTGGGTAGAAGAAGGAGCACCTTCTCTCCCACATTAAGCTCTCTATCCTTAGCTTTCTTGTTAAAGTAAGCAGCATGTTTATTCCTGGCTTGTCTGAGATTGTCATTTGCCAGTTTCCATCCAGTTTTAAGACGAGTGGTCAGTTCGTTCACATAGTCATAAGATGAGGTAACAGTTTCCTCTGCCTTCTCATCAGTCCATGTCCTTAACAAGGTTACATATGGATCTTTTCATGGCCTCCCAAATAGGGTTTCCAGTGCCATTCCGGTCGAATTTCTAATGAACTTTTTATTGGCCTCCCAAATAGGGTTACCGGTGCCATTCCGGGTGAAGTTCCAATGGACTTTTTATTGGCCTCCCAAATAGGGTTTCCGGTGCCATTCCGGGTAAAGTTCCAATGGACTTTAAAATTTACAAATTTATTTTTCATAGCACATGTCAGGTCCTTAACATTGGAAGCCTTGTAATGAGGACGTTTTTGCCTTGTATCATGACTTACAAATCGTCCACTACCAATTCTTTTCTGGGGTTTTTCTCCCCACTTAAGATTCTTGGTGAGAGATCTCCTCTGTACATTTTCTTCCTCCAGTTCACATAATTCCGACCGAGGAATTGTCGGCTTATTCTGGGGTAGAATTACTCTTTGTACTCTATTCATAGTGGCCATGTTAACACATTCAAGTGAAGACTGGGTGTGAAAAGGGGGTTCCCATTCCACTTTGTCTACATTTTTAATTCTATTGTCAGGCCTAAGTTTGCTCCGTGACGTTTCTAGGTCCTGATTATTATCTTTCCCACTTGTGGGTGTTCCCTCATGCAATATGCCACATGCTTCTACAAAATTCTCAATGTCGACATTTATGTCGGGCCAATAGTATTTTCGAGCAACTTTTTGGCAGATGGTACCTAATTTCTCGTGGTCACCATCTTTTCCAACATGTAATCTCCTTATTACATCTGCCCTATATGCCTTTGGAAGGACCAGCTGTCCGTGACCAATGAATCCAGTTCCAGCCTTCCTATATAACAATTTGTTTTTCATATAGTAGTCCCCTTTCGTAGGAGGTGTATGGCACTTAGGTAATTTCTTAAAGCACGGGTTGAGTGACCTATCTTCCGCCTGTGCCTTCCTCATCTCCTCTGGATGAGTATTTATGGGTTCATCCTCCTCCTTTCGTGACTGTGACCTGGTCTGCACTGTTGCCATGATCACAGGTTTCCTGGGATTCCCCAAGAATACATAACGACACCCCAATATCAGAGGATAGATGGGTTCGTTTATCACGGCTGCCTTGATTACTCCTTCCACATAGTGAGTTTTTACACAGATTCTAGCAATGGGAAGTGTCATGGTTGCTACGTCCTTGGTTGCAGCTTGGATCTCCACGGTTTCTGTGGTGTATTGATCTGCTCGCACCAGGTGAGAGCTCACGACTGAGTCATAATCTAAACCTGTATCGTAAAGGCACCTAATGGTGACACCATTACATACAACATCCTCACAAACTGGGGGGGTGGTAAGGTTCCTGCTGTCCAATAGGTTTAACCTTTTGTCCCTTTCTCCCCGTTTTCATTGCAGCAAAGTTAGGAGGTTTTCGAGTACACATTGTGGTGTCATGATTATTTTTCTTGCACCACTTACACCATTTATTTCCCTGAGGAAAATGTTTCTTATCATTCAATTGCGAGTTTCTATCTCGTTGGTCAAACTTGGCTTTATCATAATAGGCTTTACCCTTGTTAAATTTATCTCTGTGCTCAAATTTAGGTTGATTTTTGGTTTTGTGGAGCTTTATTATGGTCTATAGGCTTCTTCTTTAAACTTGCTATCTCAGACTGGGCTGCCTGATATCTCTCAGCCACATTTAAGATCTTCCCCAGCCTCTCAGCACCCTGTTCCGTGAGAAATTTTCTCAGGTCTGGAGCCATGGACTCTCTTAACTGCTCAGTCATAATTATTCCTTTAAATCTTGGGTTTTCCCCAGAGCAGTCCATTTCTCCAGGTATGTCTCCAGGCGTGCAGAGAACTGGTGGTAAGTCTCTCCAGTCAACAGTTTGGCATCCCTAAATTTCTTTCTGTAAAATTCACTGTTTTTCTCATATCTAACTAGAAGAGCTTGCTTAAGAATGTCGTAGTCATCTTGATCATCCTTGCTCAGTTTGGCGAAGACCTCATAAGAGGTTCCCCTAAGCCCCTGAGATACCTTCATACTCCATCTCTCTTTCTCTAGCCCATACATAGTAGCTAATGCCTCAAATCTAGAGAGGAATGATTCAATATCATCCTCTTTTTCTACAAATGGGTCCAACTGGAACCCCATGGCTGAGGTTAAGGCAACTTGGCTTGCAGCAGAGTCGGAGGTGGATGAGCTACTTCCATTATCAGGAGCATGGCCTTGTAACTCCAACTCCCTAGTCGTAGTTCATGTTCCCTTTGGAGTCTTTTATCTTCTCTCTCAGCCTCCAATCTCTTAGCTTCTTTCTCCTTCTCAGCCTCAAGTCTCCTTTCTTCTTTCTTGGCCTCAGCCTCAAGTTTCCTCTCCTCTAACTGCAGCCTCTTGATCTCAGTCTCCCTATCAGCCTCTAATTTCTTAAGTTCCCTAGCATCCTCTAACATAATTCTCTTCTCCTCAGCTAATCTCTTATCTTCCCTTTCCATATACTTATCGCACTCTGATGTCACATACTGAATCAGAGCTTGCCCATCTAAATTCATTTCCCTTGCAGTCTGCACAGCAGCAGATCTGTATTTAGCCATATCCGCCATGTTATAGTTAACAATATGAAATACTATCCACTACCTTAACTAATTAACCAACTCTAAACACAAGACAAAGGGCAATGATATCTCAAACCACTCTCAAATTATTTTTACTGTTAGATTTTACAAATACTGGGACTAGTGACTCACTTAATGTAGGGTACTAAGAACCTTTAAATCCCGGAGGAGCGTCCAATTTATGTGGTGAATTAGTTGTTATTATTGGTTTCAATATTATATTAATGGTATCTGGTGTGAGGTCAGCTATGCAAGTCCCTGAGGTTTATTAAATACAAATAAGTTTACAGGGTACTTGTCTGCTTCCACCACAACCTCACCCGATTATATCTTCCCTTACTGAAGTGTATTGGTGTGTGTATGTTGTCTAGCAAGTGTCTAGGGTATATGCACTGTGATGAAATGTATGAACAAGACAACAACTACACCTATTACTAATAAACAATGATTAAACAAGTCACTGAGTAAAGTTTGGAAGGTAACTTATTTTTTTATAATTTATTTTCCTGTATCTAGTTATGCTTCTGACACAGGAATAATCAACTCAACATGATAATGAAATTATTTACAACTAATTATTTTACAACTGTCATTGAGTCGGTGTTATCCCACAATTACTTATATGTTTCAAGCTGGGAAAATGTCAAGTATTTCTTGCTCCTAGAAAGGGGTACAAGTTTATTGAACGTTTTTGTTCCTCACTGTCTGATACTCTATCTTTTTGGGAAAACTGAGAGAGTGGAGTGTTTGTGATATCAATTTCCCAGACAAGTCTTATCTGAGGTATCTGGAACCAGGCTGGTTGAAGTATGTATAAAACGCCAGCCTCCACTGCCAAGACACGATTCTGCTTCTATAGGTAAATCACTGTGTAGGCACTCAGTAGTTAGGCCTCACTGCAGAACTTAGGGACAGGTGTTAGATCACCTGGGCTCACTCGTAGATGAAACTCTGGAACAATACAAATGTGTCCCACTCAGCATCTAATAATCTCTCTCTTTCATTATTCTAACATGGCAATATCATCAGACATCAGTATGGTAACTAAACAATTAGTTAACGTTCTCAATTTGGTTGGTACCCCCTCTGGATAAATAACTTTCAAACCACCGTTTGACATTTTCCTTGATAAAGGAAACATTTTACATTAATACTATCAAGTCATGTACAATCACGGTGACTTGCTGAAGAAGACGGCCAGTGATCTTCCTGGTCTTATGTCATAACACAACTTTTTCTTTTCATCCTAAATATTTAATTTTCTTTTCTCCCCATATGGCAGAAAGCCTGCCTGGCTTTTCTACACCAGGTTAATACTGTTTCCTAACAAACACTGTGTGAAACAACACAGAGTTTTGATGTAGCTTCCCTCCACATAAATGTTTCCCCTTCTAGGTTCATACAGAGTCGATAATGCATACATGATACAAATGACAATATAAATGTTGATATAAAGGTTTTCATATTTTACCGCAATCAAAGAAATTTTATACACCAAAATAGGGGCGATATATGGAAACAAATCCAGATCGCTGACTGTGCAGAATTAGCAAACAAGACAGTACTCTTGCCTTGTCTATAACAAACGTTTTTAGTGTAAGAAATTTTTTCATCTAGTGGCCCCCCTATACCCAATACTAAACTAATTTATACAACCGTTTAGTCTAGTACACTACAGCCAATCATAGTTTAATGAATAGCGTTCCTTTTCAAATAAAACTGACCTCAAATATTCAAATTAAGGACTCCTTCCACTTTTTACCCCACCTACCTACGGGCGAAACTGAGAAAGATT
Organism: Oreohelix idahoensis; assembly: GCA_024509875.1. Lineage (NCBI taxonomy): Eukaryota > Metazoa > Mollusca > Gastropoda > Stylommatophora > Oreohelicidae > Oreohelix > Oreohelix idahoensis. The sequence continues at coordinate 24,832 of JAMPIV010012502.1, forward strand.
TTCAAGTCTATCTGTCTTCTGTCCAACTTCTTTATTTCTTAATAGTTTTAAATACTCATACATACTTATTAATCCTGCTGTTATCTATTCACAGTCAGTACATATTTATTCTTTTATGTCTTTCTAATGCCTAGTATCGTGTTGTTTCCTACAATGCTTCAATTAAAACATTTTCTCTCCTATTCCATTCAGTACGGCATTTTCAAAAGAAAAAAAAATATAGGACGTTAACCTTAATTTTTTTTTCCTTTTATTTTAAACTACCTTATCGGACGTTAACCTTAATTTTCCCTTTTATTTTAAACTACCTTATGCATGCAGCACATTGCGTGTGTGTATATATCGTCTGCCAAATCCAACCGTGTGAATATATGTCCAGAACGCGGGTCGAGAAAAAGGGGGTCTTTCGAACGCCCATCATGGTATTAATGTTAAACCGCGGCAAATCGTTTAGGCCCTTACTTCGGTATGCAAATTGAACGTGCTGTGGAATTTAGCGTTTGTTCACACAGATTTTACTACATCCTTGATGTCACAAAGTCTGAGATCTTCACAATCTTCCAAAAACTCTGCTAGCTTTGGAAATGCGGCTATCTTGTTTTGTTCCACTTTCTGGTTCCAGTAGAGAAGCTTTGATCCAAATGCTGAAACGTTTTCTCTTGCTAAAAAGACATTGATGTTTTGCCCTTGCAATTCCTTGTTCAATGAATTCACATGCCTAAAGATGTCAGCTAAATATGCGAGATGTGCAAGCCAAGTGGAGGTTAACTTATCTGCAAGGGCATGTTTTTGATACACCAGAAACATTTTTAGTTCAGATCTGAGAGCCCACACTCAATTCAGAACATTTCCATGTGAAAGCCACCACACTTCTGTATGACAAAGGAGGCCTGAATATTCAGCTTCCCCATCCTCACATAAATCACGAAATAGCCGCATGTTTAGTGCATGCCCTTTGACAGCATTGACAATCTTGATTACATCATTCATGACAGCTTCCAGTTCAGGTTCCAACTGCTTCACAAGTAATGCCTGATGATGGATCATGCAGTGGCTAACTTCAATTTTTGGATTCTGCTTTAGGAATTTATTGTTGATCTATTAAAATTGAGGGGGTGGAACAATTAATAAGTGAATGAGTTCGATGACCTCACAATTCTTTTATTTGTATTTTTTGTTTACCCCTGTTCCTCGACCCCTGCTCTAGGCCTTTTACCCTCAGGGCTCCAGAACAATCACTGCCTTGTAATGCTATCAGCTGAAGTTATCTGTGTGTCCTATCCAATGTCAAAGACTTCTCGCATCACGTTCCAGTTGTATTTGTCTGGTTCTTTCCATCAGTTCTACATTAGTGATCTTGTCATATCATTTCAAGCATCCATTTTTGAAACTTTGTGTTTTTCTGGTTCTTTTTGTTATCCTCAGTGTTTTAGAGCCATAAATGGGGCGGACCAGTCTTTATCTTATACTCCTTTTGTTTTCTGGCAAGCATCAATTTATGAATGTATGCAACTTCTTGGCTGTCGTTTTTGTTGTCCTCCATGTGTCAGAGCCATGCGCAAGAACTGAATAGACATTTGAGTTGATTTAAAAAAAATATGGCCTGATCTTTTTGACTTCTGTATATTTTCAAATGGCATGAAAGCCTATCTTTTCTAACCTTAATTTTATACCTTTATCCATTTCTCCTGTGCTGTTGCATAAAATAGACATTTGTGAGTTAACATCCTGAAGAGATGTTTGTCCATGCCCAGACTGGCTATCACTTGCAGCATGTAATGTCATGATCTTTGTCTCATACATGCCACACCTTGGAGATGAAAAACCTGTACAAAAAATCCAAAACCCTGTACAAAGACCTGAAAAACCTGTACAAAGACTGAAAAAACATATCAAAAGAGTTAATTTGTGTAAAAATATTTTCAATTACAGTGGGCTGCATTATAAATGAGGCACAGGGACTTTACCTTTTAAAGCAGGTCTACACATATTTTAAAACCTAAACAATAAATGTCAGAGTTTATTTTACACTGTAAAAATAATGTGATGGTGTCATCATTTAGTCTATTTCTGTGCTTAATTATCGCTAACAGACTGGGAAATCCTGTGTTCAATAGGACCTTATGAAAGAACTCTCACAGTAATATGGGAAATGGGTTAGAAAACCTGTACAGAAATTATGTACAGGGTGTACACATCTGCAAACGCAAACACCTTGTACAGATTATGGGTAAACCATAGCATGTGGCATGTATGTTGTCTTTTCAATAAGGAGAAGCTTAGCTGCAGTGACATCTCGTCAAGTATTGTCATCTTGTCCTGCATCCAATTAATTTAATATTAATGATGAAAAATATATCGTTCCACCTCTGATGGGTTATAATTAGGATATATATTGTTTTCAATTCCAAGTAACATGAAAAACTGCGGATATGGGAAAGTGGCATCACACTTGTCAAATCATTGTAAATAGAGCAAATCACAATTACCAATTATGCTTGTATGTTTAAAAAAAAAAACCAAACAAAATCAAGCAGAAACTCCGAACAAGTCCTGCATCTGATTTTGATCATAAGAAAGAAGGCGACGTAGTCATCCCCAAAGACCATGTCGTCAGGCTGTTTCACAAGAGTCCATCGAATCCAGTTTCTAGTAGTTAATAATATTTCTTTCATAATCCCAACATATAGCCAAGATGCTCATTCATCATCATTTTCCCTTTCGCTCATTATGGAGCCACCGCTATAGCTAATGCTGTTACAGGAAGCCTGCACAAAGCATTCACAGGTAGTTTTTTTCAGTAGCAGTTAGTTTTACATGATGAGGTTGCCAACCCCATGCCCAATCTCATATTAGCCACCTTATTTGACTTGCCTTTGTCTCATTAGAGACCCACAGGAATTGCACAGGGAATATAGCCAACAAGAAGAGAAATTTTGTCAAGGTGTCCCATTCTTATGACATCCTATCCCAGTGGGTTTTTGTGAGTTGTATTTCGTAGACAATTCTGAATGTTATGTCATTTTGCATTTCTTGATCTGCATGGCATAAGTTTTTGTAGTTGGCCAAGTTTTTACAGGTTGGAGTACATATCTGCATGCCCACCTTTCTTAGGGGTCTTTTTATGGCATGCTTGGTATAGTGTAGTTATGTTTTTCTTTACTTACCTTTGCTGGCTCCGTGATCCATATTGAAGCTAGCATACTGAGAACAACCAGCTGTTACGAAACTTAACTATTGTTCACTAGGCTTAATTGACTTGGCCTGTCAATCTATTAATTATACTCACTCCGTTATTATCTCTACTGCCCAACTCTTCCCCTCCACCCCTTTTAATTGAACATCAGGTCATTATATGTACCTTCGATCCTGTTAACTTCCATTTAAGCTTTTATTCTTGGCTGCAGCTGTTGGGGTTTAAGGAGCACTGAAGATTTAAGTCATTGACAGCTGTCATCACTATATTTATATGTTGCATATTATTTTATCACTCTTTCCAGTGTCCTCTGTGTTAAACAGAACTCAGTGATAAGCGCCTTGTGGACATAGTACAGTATATGAGTTCTTTGTATATTAATTAATAGTGGACATAGCTTACAAACTTTATACATGAGGTGAATTTATGCTTTCATTTTGTCAATTGTGGATATTGTTGTTGTTGTTTAACTATAGCTGCTGAGCTTCTCGCTCTTTAGCAGCCAATACCAAGTTGAAGACTCCTTGGTATTATCTACACTGTAGATCTAGGCTTTTCCTGTGGCTTTTCTTACTTTGGGAGCCGCGGTAGCATAGTGGTTAGTGCACTGGCTTCCTAGCTCAGTGGTCTATGGTTCGATCCCCAGATGAGGTGGGATATTTTTAGGCCGCAAACGGCTCCTGGGTCGACCCAGCCCCAAATGGGTACCAGAGCAACTTTGGAAGGTTAAGGTGGCAGGCGTGATGCTGACCACATCACCCCTATTGTGTCGACCGTCAAGAAAATATGGGCCTAACACCATATTCCCAATATGCCTCAATGGGCATGTAACGGGATCCTTTTCTTTTCTTACTTACTTACTAACTTGGTCGTTCCCCTTCTACTGTGAGGTGTAGAGGTTTGGAAGAGATTGCCACACTATCCTATCGGCTGTCTTCCTCCTGGCCTGGTTCCATTCTAGTCCTCGGTCCTTCAAAGATTGTCTAATGTTGTCCTCCCAGCGGCGGACTCTGGGTCATCCTTGAGGTCTGGATCCCTGGCTCTTACTTTCCCATGCTTGTCGTGGTAGCCGATCTTCTCCCATTCTGCAGACATGGCCAAACCATCTTAGTTGGGACTGTTCTACTTGGGTCTGCAGGAGGTGGGATTTTAGACCTTGACGTATCGTCTGTTGCAGAACATGTCTCTTCTTGTTATTTCAACCAAACCTTCCTTAAACTGAGGTCTGGATCTGGCTTTTGTGGGTTGTAGTCATTGCCCATGACTCGCATCCATACGTCAAGACTGGGACATAGGTGGAGTGGTATACAGCCATCTTCGTTTTCTTACCAACTTCTCTCTTGCTGAGGAATCCTCGATTTATGGCCTGAAAAAGTCTCCCAGCTGCTGCTTTTCGAGTTGCCAACTCTTCTTTGATGCCTCCCTTCCGGTCTATAACAGCTCCGAGGTATTTAAAATGGCCAACCTGCTCCAGGACCTGTTCTCCCAGCTTAATCTGATGTCTTCTTTCCTCTCGTGATATCACCATGGTTTTTGTTTTAGAGCTGCTTATGATCATCCCTCTCTTCTCCAGCTCTTCCATCCAGACTTGCAGGTTGGATTGGAGATGTGCCTCTGATTTAGCAATCAGGGCAACATCATCAGCAAATGCCAGCTCTGAAATACAGACCTGTCTCATCTTCCAGTACCCCATGGAATACTTTCTTGTTCTCTCCTTACATGCCTTGACGACATCACCCATGAGGAGTATGAAGAGATAAGGTGACAGGATATCACCTTGTCTTACACCAGGGTGATCCTGTAACTCATCTGATTTATGGTTTGCTGTCCTCACATAATTTCTGCAAGACTTGTAGAAGCTCTGTATAGCATGAATCAGAGGTGCTGGAATGTTCTTCCTTGCCAGACAGTCCCAAAGTTTGCTCCAGGGGACCCTGTCAAATGCCTTTTCCAGATCTATGAAGCAGAGATGGATCTCACTCTTATACTCAAGAGCCTTTTCACTCAGCTGTCTGAGTGTGAAGATTAGGTCTTGAGTACTTCGGTTTGCTCGGAATCCACACTGGACCTCATCCAATTGTAGCTCAGCTAGGCATCCGGGATTCTAGAATAGATTTTACCAGGGACACTGAGAAGGGATATGCTTCTATGGTTTCCACATTGTCGATTGTCACCCATTTTGAAAATCGGTGTTATGATGGCAATCTCCCAATCCTTTGGTATGGTCTTGTTGCACCAAGCTGCTTGTATGATCCTTAAGAGTAATAGGTCGCCTGCTGCTCCCATGTACTTAACCATTTTTGGTGTTATACCATCATGCCCTGCTGCTTTGCCCATCTTGATTTTTGCCAGTGCTGCCTTCAGTTCTTCCATCTTTATGTCATCTTCACCATCATTGGTGTTCTCTTCTGTGCGAGTGGTTATCATTTCTGATGTTTGACCTTGCTCACCATCAAGGAGATCTGAGAAATATTCTTTCCATCTTTCCATTACTTCCTTCGCGGCAGTAAGCAATTTGCCATGCTTGTCCTTTATAAATTTAAGAGGGCACTGTTTTTCCTTCCTCATGTTCTTTAGGGTCTTATAGAACAATTTCTGGTTTTCTTGCCCATCTTTTTTTAGCTTTTCTCCAAATTCTTCCCAGGACTTCTGTTTTGCTGCTAGCACCTTGTTCTTTGCTTCTGTTCTGTGTATCACATATCCTCTATATTTCTCTATTTGTTCTGCTGTGTTTTTAGCTCCCAAGTATTGTTTCCATGCCATTTACTTCTCTCTTATTTTCTCTTTAACATCCTCTGTCCACCAAGGTGTCCTCTTTTTCTTGTTCCAAAGTCGGATTTCACCACATGCTTCTGCAACAGCTGTCCTTGAATTTAAGCCAGAGTGTTTCCAGGTCATCAGGTTGTTCTTCTGTTTGGCTCACCGCTGCAGCAATAAGCCCCTGACATCTGGTCTTAATTTCTGGCTCTCTCAGCTTGTAGGTCTTAATGCTCATTTCTCCTGTTCCTTTACTTAGTTTCTTGCACGATGTTAGGCAGTTCCTAGGCTGAGCAACTCTTTCAGTTGTTCTTTTTATGGTCAGCAGGTAGTGATCACTTCCAATCTCTGGCCCCCTCCAGACTCTAGCATCCAGGACATACTTGAATACTCCTAACTATAGCATAGTCGATCACTGACTTCTCACCCTTTGTTGGTTCACATCTAGTGTAAGCATGTATGCACTTATGGGGGAACTTTGTGTTTGTGATGATCAGATTCTTTTCACTGCAGAATCTAAGGAGTCACTTTCCATTGTCATTAAGAGTATCTTCTCCATATCTTCCGATAACTCCACCCCATCTAGCATGGTCATTTCTAACTCTGGCATTGAAATCTCCTAGCATGATAGTTTCATCTAGGCAGTCATCCACTGTCCTTTGAAGCAGCTCAAAGAATTCCTCCTTGACCTCTGCTCTCTCATCCTCATTTGGCCCGTACACTATGACAAGGTTGACTATGGTTTCTCCTTCTTTTAGTTTTACAACCATAATGCGCTCCGAGACAAAGTTCCATCCCTTGATATTATCTTTTTGGTTTTTCGCCACAATGCAACCCACACCCCCGTTAGCTCTTTCAGATGTGGGTACACCACTGTAGAGCAGCGTGTCACCATCGGGATCCATGACTCCTTGTCCCTGTTTCTTTGTTTTCCGTTATAGCCAGGATTTCTAGTTTTGCTTTCCTCATCTCTACCACTCTTCTTTCCCATTTATACTTTTTATGTTCCATAAGTCGTAGTCCGTTCCGGTTCGTAGCCTTTAGAATCAGTCCAGTTTTCTCTCTTGTGTTGCTTATATTCGTGATTTAAAGCAAACACGTGATTGGCCTGTTGTGCATTTGCATGGTGGAGAGGCTGCCTCCTTACAGTCTCCATGCAGGCCGCCTTCCTTCTTTTTCAGCCGGGCTTGAGACTGGCCTTGGCGGAGTTCTGTGGCTTTTCTGCCATTCCAAAATGTGTTGAATTGAATCATGAGCTCCAGTTTCTGCAGCTTGGCTTGCACTTAAAGAATCGTCACAACTGGTCCCAAGCTAGGTGTAAGAAGTGTGTGGCATACTGTGCGTAGGAAGAAATGTTTCAGGAGACTGAAATTTAAACTCTTCTCAGTTAAGTCAAGAAGCAAATCCCATCAAGAATCCTGAGAGTAGGTTAGGTCTTCAGCCACACAGCATACATGGTCCTTGTACGTGATGCAAATGATGTGTAGATGAAGATGATGAGACATGGGTGTGATGATCGCGAATGAGACATGGGTTTAGGCTCATATATGGTTACACAATACACCCAGTCACACTCGTACTGAAGCCAATGATGGTTGAAACTACTGGTGACAGTTCATACATTTATTCACAGGACTAACAGTAGAATCACACAGGAACAGTCAATGTAAACAGGTTCATGTACATCATGTTAATTGAAATCGCTTGGTACATATCAGGCATTCTAAGGCTGGTGAACATTCAAATATGTGGGCATTGTCAATAGTGGTATGTTCTTTAATGTACAGTTCATAATGCCGCTTTGGTATCCCTGACTGAACGCGTCAGATACCTTAATAACTCCGTCATACAAAGGACGAGCCCTTAACTCATGTAATCCTATTACCAGGGCCGTCGTTCAACTTGGCATAACACGCCAGTTACATCTTTTCATGCGGTAGAATAGTGGCCATTACACAGACCTCGATATGACGTCAGCTGTGTATTCTTCATTAAGCAGGTTGCATAAACCCTGCTATAATGTTTGTATAAATATACCGCCAACCTGCGGTTTCCACCATATATAACTTCGTCACTGGACTTCTGATCATATGAAGACGAATAGTCTTAAATAGCTACCTTGAGCACAAAATATAAGTTCTGCATTACAGGAACTGTGAGCTGTTCTCACAGGCTAGGTAAGCCTTTAACAAATTCTGCAACCGAATGCGTAGTAATGATAAAGTCGGTGTTACCTTGAAACGAATCCTCAGAACACAAGAAACAACACTGTCGTCATTCCTGACGTACAGTAAATCACTGGGGAAAACTGCCAACGCAGTCACTTCGAAGATTTTCCTTCCCTAGAATACAACGGACATTCACGTCCTACAGAAGCCAGTCCGCAACTCTACCTGACGGAAGTCTAATTTTGCGCTCTCCAACTGCGCATGGCACATAGCCCAGAACTGTTTACCTTTGACCCTAAAGGTCAAACACAATGAATGAACCAAAAAGGGAGATAACCCCTAATCAACCTGACACAGCAAAGTTAAGACATAGTTCCCCAACTTTGACCAGGGTGAAAAACATACAACCAATAAATCGACGTTTGAAACTCCATCAAAGATGACCGCAACATATTACTGCACCCCCCTGTAAAAAAAAAAATGACACATTTAAAAAAAAAATATATCCATGAGCAAGATAGCACAAGCATCAATTATGTGCCCATGAAAGAATGAACCTAATATCAGGTACAATAGACGCATAAATAAAGCGTCTGGAGAGAGTAAAAATCATCCCCCATCATAAGAGAAAATATTTCCTCTAAGCAAAACAAACTCGGGAGGTACCATTAAAGAAACCTAAGTTGCTGGCAATACCAATCATAGATATCAAAAATTGTCAAATACTATAATTATAGCAATATACAAATATCATGAACTACAATACTATACCATCAACATATCTAATGGATATATATCATGGATGGACATAACCAAATTTGTTAAAGTCATTATACATCATCCAAATAGTGAAACAATTGTGTTAATATATATTATGATATTAAGAACAGACATAAGTCTGGAAGTGTATCAGGAAATCTAGGACATAAGATTTAAATGGAATCATGTGGGCATCTAGACAATATGTCTGCCATCACATTATCCGAACCACGGATAGCTCGCACCGTGAAATGGAAAGGTTGAAGAGCAATAGCATAACGAGTAGATCTCGAGCTCTTCAAATCCTTACTTTGCATAGCTGTAAGAGCTTTTTGGTCGGTTTCCATAATGAAATGCGCGCCCAGAAGGAACCTTTGTAGCTTAAGAATGGACCAAACCATGGCCAACAATTCACGGTCTAAAACCGAGTAATTCCTTTCTGCCGCATTCAGCTTCCTAGAAATATACATTACAGGATGCAGAGTTCCTGAATACTCCTGCATTAGTGCCGCTCCAATCCCAGTGGAAGAGGCATCACTACGAAGGACAAAAGTCTTATCAATCGTTGGTAGTCTTAAGATAGGATGAGATGAGAACAAATTCTTAACCTGATCCAATGACGATTGGCATTCTTGGGACCAACGCACCATATTAGGAGAACCTTTTTTTTAATAACGTTGAAAGTGGTGCCATAATGGAGGATAGATTATCAATGAATCTTCCATAGAATTGTATTAATCCCAAGAGACTACGTACTTGCTTTTTTGTCTTCGGGACTGAGATATTTAATATCTTAGAAATGTTTTGGTCCTCTGTCTTCAACAGACCATGACCAACCCGATGACCCAGGAAAGAAATTTCACTAAACCCAACAAAAGCTTTAGAGGGTTTTGCAGTCAAACTATGCTCACGTAGAGTAGATAGTAATTCATTTAAACCTAAATAGTGTTCTTCCCAAGTATCACTGAACAGACAGATGTCGTCTAAATATGCGATGACATCTGTACGATACGATAGAATTCGTCGCATCATGCGCACGAAAGTTGCTGGGGCGTTCATAAGCCCGAAAGGCATAAAATTCCACTGAAATAAACCCCTAGGTGTTGAAAAAGCAGTGAGAGGTTTGGCGTGTTCCGTCAAAGGGACTTGCCAATAACCTTTCGACAAGTCTAGTTTAGTAAAGAATTTAGCTTTAGAAAGTCTAATAAGTAGATCATCTAATAAAGGCATAGGTTCAGCATCGAACTTCGTAACTTGATTTAATTTGCGATAATCAACGCAAAGACGTATGTTATTGTCTTTCTTTCGAACAATAACCATCGACGAAGAATAAGCTGAAGTGGATGGTTCAATTATTTTCAATTGAATCATTTCATCCAATTCTTTCTCGACTTGTGCTTGAAAATGAATAGGTATAGGGTATGGTCTTACTCTGATCGGATTACGATCAGTAAGTATGATGTCATGTTCAATGACATGTGTGTGTCCAGGAATGTCGGTAAGGACATCCTGAAATGATTGTAGCGTAGAAGATACTTGACGCTGTTCCTCAAAAGACAAGTTCGAAGAGACGGTAACGTTTTTCCATGATTCCGTAGAATTAAGTGGAATCACGGGAAGAGGTAAGTTAACATCAGAAAAAGTAGTTTCCTCATCCTGTATAACGGACAGGGATGAGATATGACCATGTTGGACTGGAGAATCGTCCGTCGCCTGGAAAATAGGCTGTAAATAGTCTGGTCGTTCAATAAATTCCGTAAGCATATTTATATGAAAGGTTTTATGCCTTCCATCAACATCGACAATATAGTCGACATCCGAAATTTTAGAGACTATAGTGTATGGACCTTTCCAAGAAATGAGAAGTCTGTTTTCCCTCGAGGGAAGTAAGACAAACGCTTTGTCTCCAGGACAAAGTTGACGTAGGCGTCTTTTCTTATTAGCGAATCGCCTAGCCTTTTCTTTAGCAAATTCTGATGATGAAGTAGCTAACCTGCATGATTCGATAATTTTTTCCCTAAGAGCAATGACATATTCATATGACGATTGTGTATCATCGTCAATATTATCGGCAGTGATCAGATCGTGTAGCAAGGACATAGGACCGCGCGGTTGCGCGCCAAAGACAAGTTCAAAAGGAGAAAATCCTGTATGCTCGTTGGGAACCTCTCTATAAGCAAAGAGAGCTGCAGGTAGGACCCTGTCCCAATCATCAGGATGATCCTCCGTTATCTTGCCAAGTAAGTTCTTTAGTGTCCTATTAAGACGTTCAACCAATCCATTGGACATTGGATGATAAATACTACTGAGAGACCTTTTAATGTCCAGAGTAGCCATTACCTGAGACATAGTGTCCGATATTAATTGAGTGCCGTGGTCTGATAGTATTTCTCCGGGGAATCCCAGACGAGAAAATATGAGCCAAAGAGCATCTGCGATATCGACAGTTGATATGCTTTTAAGAGGAATAGCCTCTGGCCAACGCGTGCACATGTCAACGCAAGTAAGGATAAATTGATGTCCTCTGGCTGACTTAATCTTAAACGGGCCAATAATGTCTATTGCCATTTTCTGAAACGGCCGAATAGGAATATCTGCGGCCTGAATAGGTGCAGCATGTCTAGGACCTCTAGACTTGACCTCTTGACAAATTTTGCAAGATCGGCAATAAATTCGTATGTCTTTGTTCACGAATGGCCAAAAGAAGGACGCAAGGACTCTAGTCTTAGTTCTGGAAAAACCCATATGTCCAGCACACTGAGAATCGTGTGCATGTTGAAGAATTAAGGCTCTCATACACTTAGGCACAAGAATTTGCGAATGCATAGACTTGTCCGAGTGTTGTACCATTCGTACCATTCGTACCAATATACCATTCTTCATAGTGATATACGATCTGTGATTCGTATTCTGATTAGGATCACCTTTCTTTGCTAGAAGGAAGAATTTCTTCAAAGAAGGATCCTCTTCTTGACGTTTGTACCTAGTTTTGAGAAATAAACCTTATCTATTAACTACCTAGTTTTGACAAATAAACCTTATCTATTAACTACCTAGTTTTGACAAATAAACCTTATCTATTAACTACGGTACCTAGTTTTGACAAATAAACCTTATCTATTAACTACGGTACCTAGTTTTGACAAATAAACCTTATCTATTAACTACGGTACCTAGTTTTGACAAATAAACCTTATCTATTAACTACGGTACCTAGTTTTGACAAATAAACCTTATCTATTAACTACGGTACCTAGTTTTGACAAATAAACCTTATCTATTAACTACGGTACCTAGTTTTGACAAATAAACCTTATCTATTAACTACCTAGTTTTGACAAATAAACCTTATCTATTAACTACCTAGTTTTGACAAATAAACCTTATCTATTAACTACGGTACCTAGTTTTGACAAATAAACCTTATCTATTAACTACCTAGTTTTGACAAATAAACCTTATCTATTAACTACCTAGTTTTGACAAATAAACCTTATCTATTAACTACCTAGTTTTGAGAAATAAACCTTATCTATTAACTACCTAGTTTTGACAAATAAACCTTATCTATTAACTACCAATCGCTACACAAGTAACATACCTGTCATGCCGAAAAATGGGACAGTGAGAAAAGAAAAAAAAGCAGGACACAGGAGAAAAATATGGCGTGTTAAACGAAACATTATATTGTGCACTTACTTCATTTTGATGACCAACCTACAGTAATTTATCAATCTCTCCTTTCCTTTTCTTTTGGCCTTGTCAGTAAACCCTTTTTACTGATGAGCTCTCAATGTCTTTTTTTCTTTGCTTTGGCTTTGTCAGAAGATTTTGTTGGTTGAGTTGGTGCTTCTGTTTTGTTTCGCACTGATTCGCAGCATGACCTTAGCCAAGTGGTCGTAAAAACGTTTCCCATCGCTCACATTAATTTTCGCTTGTTCTTTTTTGTGTTTTTTTCGCCTGTTACCATTACATTTTCATACATTTTCAGATGTTCTTGAAAAAGCAGTTTGCAACATTTTTGAACAACGAATGTGTGACAGAAAAAACCCGGCTTTGAATACTGTACTTTGATTCTCATTGAACCTACAGGACATCGTATATATTTACAACATTCGGGGGGGGGGGGGGGGAGGGAGGGGGGGGGGGGTGTGGGGGGGGGGGGGGGGGTGTGGGGGGGGGGGGAGGGGGGGGGGTGGGGGGGGGGGGGGGGGGGGGGGGGGGGGGGGGGGAGGGGGGGGGTACATCTCATGATTTAAAAAGCTGTTATGAAGTTTATTCAAGTGCTCCACACTCATGAGAATAAATGCATTATTTGTTTTTTTTCCATCTTTTTCATGCGTTGAGAGGGTACTTTTCTTCAATTTCTTCACAGATGTTGGTGCAAGCTTCATTATCGATAAACAGGTGCTTCATTATTTTTTTTGATTTGCTACCACTAATACATGTGAGCTGATTGCCAAGAAATTTGCGTTTTTTCTCGACTTTTTCTATTTAAATTGATTTATACAGCTTACCACAATAAAATAACCTTTTTTCACTCAAACAGGTGGAACAGGAATGTTTGATTTTTGATAGAATTGATATTTCAATGCAAAAGTTGATAGAAAAAAGGAAGGGAAACACAGACTTTATGGAGAGTAAACGTGTTTTTCCCATAAATGGATCTCTCGTGTTTGTTTTGTTTTTTTTTTTTTTTTTTGGTACAGAAGAGTTATGGAATCTTCTTCTTCTTCTTCCTCGTTCGTCCTGAAAAGGACGATGGTTGCGTTGTGTCTGTTTACGCCTAAGCTGTGATATCTGCACCTTTCGGTCGACACATCCGACTTCTGCACGGCATTTTTTAGGACCGGGTTTGCCTTCCCCTTTCGATCCCCACTCGCTCAGCCAGACTGCACTGCTGCAGACTGTTTCCAGGACCACCACATGGGAGGTGAGTAGGGTCTTAGTCAGCTCTGGTTCGCTGACTCTGATGCAAGCAGTCAAGCTATGGGTCGCTGACTGCATTCTCTATTGCTGCATCTTTGGGTCCCAGTTATGGAATGATTATCAATTCACCTTTTTTTAGTGTGGGAATCATAATGTTTGCACAAAGTGGTTAGTAACCAGGGGTAAACAATGTGTTGTCAAGGAAAAGTAATATCACCCCCTGGTCACTTATCCCTTAGAAAGTAAAAAAAAATATGCATCACTGGACAATATAAACCTATGTATTGTTGAGAAAAATGGTTTGGCTTAATAAAAACATAAAAAAAGAGTGAAGTTTTTCACCAAATTTAATGAAATTCTACCCTACGGCTACCATATACACTCTACTATTGAAATATGCTCTGGATTTAATGAGTGCATGCACTGGCATAATTCATATAATGATTTGTTTCTGTAGAAAAAAGATTTTCGCTTTTTTTTTTTAAAACAAGCAGATTGCCAGGCAACTTGCAAGACAGACAGATGGACAGACAGACAGACAGACAGACAGACAGACAGACAGACAGACAGACAGACAGACAGACAGACAGACAGACAGACAGACAGACAGACAGACAGACAGACAGACAGACAGATAGATAGATAGATAGATAGATAGATAGACAGACAGACAGACAGACAGACAGACAGACAGACAGACAGACAGACAGACAGACAGACAGACAGACAGACAGACAGACGAACGAACGAACGAACGAACTTTATTTTCAAAGGGTTGAGAATTGGGCACGCAGGCCCGTCTGACATTCTGCCCTTCCTTTCTCTTACCTTTCATACTGAATTCATTTATTCCCATATGCATTTTACATATCAATGTCAAGGAATTCAACGTTGCAAAGTAAAATAAAATAGCACACTCATATTAACATTAACTACTTATAAACATGACATAAATATGTAGAAAAGTACAAACATCGTCATTAGAACCTACAATTGATATTATAAGAAAAGATAATCTGATTAAGGGGGCATGTAATCAAAACTAATAAAGTATTCGAAAAGTCTACGATTGTATGAATAGGGACTGAAAGAGAGCGAACGAACTTTATTTTCAAAGTGTTGAGGGAAAGGAACAGATAGATAGATAGATAGATAGATAGATAGATAGATAGATAGATAGATAGATAGATAGATAGATAGATAGATAGATAGATAGATAGATAGATAGATAGATAGATAGATAGATAGATAGATAGATAGATAGATATAGATAGATAGATAGATAGATAGATAGATAGATAGATAGGTAGATACATAGATAGATAGATAGATAGATAGATAGATAGATAGATAGATAGATAGATATGATAGTCACCCAGAGCATCAGCCAGGCACTGAAATCCCTCTTTCTTTGCTTCCAACCAGGTTCCAATAAACTGGTCAAGTGCCATACCGTTCGCAGATGATACGGGATTAATGCCAGGTATGATTTGTCCAACACTGAGAAAAAACAGAAAAAGACAGTAGAGACTGGAGCTATATACAGCTCGTGCAATGAATCCTCGTGATAAATTTGGGACTTCCATTGCGCCTGAATATGACTCCGTTTCAAAAGAAACTTGACTTACAACAGAGTAAATGTGTTATAACTACTATAATCGACAACTGTTCCACTGAAAAAAATGTTGTTTGTCCGATGCAGGCACAAGCTGTGTTGTTTTATCACTTTGTTATTACAGTGTGAAAAATCCTTTTTAAACGTTCTAAATTGCCTGTTGTCATTCACTGAGGGTTTAAGTATTGATTTCACGCCAAAAATAAAAGATAATCAAATGGACATAAGTTTGGAAGAACTGTCAGTGGAAGAATAAACAGAGAGATATGTCGGTCCAGGATAAACACACGGTGTATTTAAAACAATGTGGCTAATCTGACAAATTACAGGATGTTAACATTGTTGTCAAGTAAAACCTTAATTGTTATATATCACTACCTAAGACTTTCACACCTTCAAACGACCTTGACCAAGTTACGAGGAAGAGGATAATTTAAAAGGAGAACTGTTTGTATTTGAATTCACTGCTTGTCAGGGGCGGGGGGTAGGAGTGGCTCAAAGGTTTTGCGTTCGCCTCTAATTTTAAATTCGCTCCCAGCACACGGAATTTAATTTTGGAAATTTTTGTCAGAACTTGTGGTTTCCTAATGACGTCATACTCCCCGAATCTCCTGCGTACTGAACTTGTATTGGTAGATAGATAGATAGATAGATAGATAGATAGATAGATAGATAGATAGATAGATAGATAGATAGATAGATAGATAGACTGGGATCCTCGCCGGTGCTACGGAGTTCGTGCACTGTGCTGAGATCCTCTTTGTGTGATCTAAGTGAAGAAATCTGAGCACTATTGGAGTTATCCGTGTGCATTGAAGATGGTCCTTAAAACCAAACCAAACCAAGCCAAGCCAAACCAAACCAAACCAAACCAAGCCAAGCCAAACCAAACCAAACTGCTTGTCTCAAACATTCTGGTAGTTGTTTAAAACGTGACATTGTTACTTTACTTTTAGTGTTATTTTTTTCACTCTTCCCGTGACATGCCGTGTGGAAATGTTATTTTTGTTCGTGAGCCAAGTCTGTCGCGCGGTCGGCTGTGAGCCCGTGTTTTAAGATTTCTGTAATATTGTCTATCCATCTGCCTCTTGTTCTTCATTGAGAAGACCCTAAATCCGGATCTTTTACTACTGTAGGCACGTAGTCGTAACTGATCGGGGTCCATTCTCTTGAGATGGCGGAATGATTTGTTTTTGTCAGGAGATAACATTTGATTTGTTTTGTGGTTAATTTTAAAAGTTTGTTTGTGTTACGTATAGGTTGATAATAATGGACGTATATTCGATGCAGAATGTAGTTCCCACAATGTTTCTGACGTCATTTTCATTCTCTCTGTCTAGTGACATTAATAGCTCTTGTTACTGTTATCGTTGAACATCATTGCTCTCCAGGCAAACCAATAGGTGTTCAGTCTCCCGCAGTATTTGTCGAAGAGTGAATCCTTACTGCTCCTATAGCTCGCTGGTTATATACACGATGAATGCATCCTCTCATACTTCCATCTCTACTAGCCTTAGGTTTGATGCCAAATTCAAACAGTCTTTACCTTGATTGCAGTGTCATTCTCTAACAGGCAATCATTGATTATTCTCAGTATGTCTCCCTTATCCACATCAAGTGTCCCCACTATGGGTGCTCTTGATGCTAGTCTGTCAGCTCTCTCATTACCACAAACCCTTGCTTGACCAAGATATTACATCCACACCAGCTCCTGCACAATCGAACCTTCTATGAATGTTTTCCATTCATGCTGTAGCCAACCATTTTGAACCTTTCGAAGCCTGGACTGAGAGTCTGGCACTTAAGAATCTTATCTCGCACATGTGATTTCCTCTCGTGTGCTCTAGTCAGGGACGATGTCTGACACTGACAGAACAGAGTTGGTAAGAATATAAACGTTACATTATTTTACAGTAATGAGCTAGGAATAAAATGGCGCTAGGAAGAAAGTCAAAGTTGAGGAGGAGATAAAAGACACTCACACTGAAGAAAACCCCTTGTAGCCAATGGGGACTAAGTGTGGTGGTTTTTGATGTTAAGAAGATTGGTGTATGGTAAATTTGTACTTGAGTGAGGTCAATCTGTGAAGGTCCCTGATGTAGACAAGTGATAGCTGTGTTTCAGAGAACCTTGCTGATACCACCTACGATCTCACTCAAAGTTATATTTTGGCCTAGTATGATTGAGAGCTACGTTTAGTGTCTAGGGTAATGTAAGAGTGATGTTATAGGAATTCAATACAAACACATACACATATAGATACTAAATGCTATTATGAATTTAACTAACACCAGTGTGTAAGTTTATAGTTTGGAATTTCTTTTTTCTCAAATTTATTTGTCCTGAACCGAAATTTGCTTTGGCCAGGACCACAACTAAAGTGAATCAATAGATATATATATATATACAAATATAAATATATATATATATATATATATATATATATATATATATATATATATATATATATATATATATATATATATATATATATATATATATATATATATATATATATACAAATATAAATATATTTACATAAATAGGACCATATGTCCAAGGCACATTGTTACACTTTAAAATTTTCAAATATTATTACTTAATATATGATGACTACTGGTATTTGGAGACAGGTTGGGGATTTATAATCATTCCACGGTTCTTCTGTTACAGCTATACTTGTTTATTTAATCCTTGGGTGGAAATGTTATTTCGTATACAGGAGATTCGTTAAATGTCTATGATAAGTTGTCCCAGGCCAGATATTATGACTTATCTGGACCCAGGGATCACAGCAGTTGTCGTAAAGTCGGCCACAAGCCACAGTCTCCTCTGGTCTTTCAAATGCTTGAGTACAGAATTAGTAAGAGGGACTCCTCACAATAGTGTAGGCTTTCTCACACAGACAATTCATTGACACCAGATAAGTGCCAGCAGAACCCCTGCAAATGAAAGTTACGTTCCTGTCTTAACTTTACATTAATTCCACCCAATTTACAAATAATAATACAATTTAACAAAAGAACCTGGTCAGCTCTTTCTGACCAACCTTACTTCTCCACTCTAGATTGATGGAACAATTTATACCAGTTTTTCTTTTCTTTTTCCTAATAGTGGTTACGCCTCTGCCATTTGCACTGATCTTTTTCCATAAAATATGATGGGTGATATGATTCATGAGGACCCCTGCATGTCTTTTGGTATCTACCCCTCTCTGGTAGCTAATTATATAATAAATACCCTATAGGCCCTGTCTGAGTGCTGGGGACCTATGTACTTACTAATCATGATGGATTTTCATCTAACATTTTCTCACATTCCAATTTATTTTAAATAAAAGATAATTAATATTCTCCTTACCACAATATTCAATGAAAAGCACACAATTAATACGTTGACTGGCAATGGAAATACACTTTTGTTCCTTCTGCCATTGTCCAGACTGCTGAGATAATATGGTCTACAGCACTGCTGATCTCAACGCAACCTGCTTCCACTAAGGTTTTGAAAAAATGGCATCTAAGCCTTTCAAGTTTAAATGCAGCTTTGGTAAGCTGACCAATGACTACGCATATCTCAATTGTAAAAAAGTCTTGCAAAATAAAATTCAAACTTTCCCTTCGTTACTTGGTTAGTATATTTTGATTTTGAGGTCGGCCAATAATATTTCGCCTTCCTTCAAAATCCATCCAATCCAATCTCTCGTACCTTCTTAGTCTTTATTTCCCCAAAGTTTTACCAAAAATATGCCCCCAAAAAATCAAGCAGGCATGACCTGTCCTGACAGTCTGTCCGATCCTCTATAGTATTATTACCAATATATGATTATTTAATGGACTATTTGTGTAACTAACAACCTATTCTTGCCCAGGAAGTCCTAAGGTACACTAAGATATAATTTTTATGGGGCTAGGTGGCTTGGTTCACAATTCCATATTTTTTCTACAATAACCAACCTATTCATGTCTTTTTGCACTAATTTCCAGCTAATTACGAGAGTCTCTCGTAGTACGTGAGAATTACGTCATAAATGCTGTCTGTATGACCCAATTGTCCACATGTTCTAACTTTTACATCGTATTTTGAAAATCGCCCTAGGCAAGGCTTGCAAGTTGGTTTTATTTTTGGAAACAATGCGAGACGCGATTAGCATTGGGCCATCTATCCGTTCCCCACCCTCTCTCTACTATGTCTTTTAGGCAAATACTTCGTTGAACTTGGGAAGTGTTACGTTTATTTCAAGGACGAATTTGAAAAATTGGGTACCCTTTTGTTCGGCTAATGCGTTATCAACTAATACGCTGAAGGCGTGGGTGACGACAACAATTCTCTACCAAAATTTTTAGTACAATCCTATCTTTGACTTTATGCACTATACTGTTATATTCTAATTTAGATATTGTATTTAGAATTTTATCACACTAAGGAAGAAAAGAACTACTGTACCCTCAAGCATGTCATATGAGGCTTCAAAATATGAGGATGTGCGTGAGGCTAGCAAACGTCTTCTTTATCTTCGGTCACTGTCAGCGGTCAACTTGAGTATGTTCAAAGAAAACAGCGGTCAGCTTGAGGCTATTTCTATCTCCATAGAGCTTTTCAAGGAATGGCACTGGTAACAACCATATTGTCACAGCGATATTCCGCAGTGCATCGTATGTATTGTGGTCGGCGATAAGTCACTCGGAGAGGCCGAGGTTAGCCGAACTGGTGTGTCATGTGACCATCGGAAGTCGGGGGGGGGGGGGGGGGGGGGGGGGGGGGGGGGGGGGGGGGGGGGAAAGAAGGTGCAAAGTAAGGGAGTCAGAAAAAACTAGCCTTCGTCCAGGTAGGATGCATATTTCCCTTTTTTCCAGCGAGATTGCTGGGTGATTCAAGTTATGGACTATTAACTGAGTGCTTGCCATATTTCGGTCCTGGTTGATAATTACGTTGTGATTCTAAAGCAGTGTAGGGTCTAGGTTGTAATTTCTACAGACCGTAGTTTAATAAGATGTCAATGATTTGAGTGTTTCATTGTCTCAGTTTTTGCCGCTCAGGTGAGCGATATTCAAAGAAGTGCTTTTGATGTAATTCGTACCTTCATGTATGGAAGGGATAGATTAAGCTGCTAAGGCAAGTTTACAGTGGTTATTTAATTATTGTATTTGATGCGTTTGTTGGCCGTGTGAGGCCGTATTGTATGCATAAAGTATTAAAAGGAAGTTCCTGTTAAAGGTGTTATTTCTTATGTCAGCCATTGTGGTGGGGTTGTACCCTTGTAAGAACGAGCCTTTATTTATTATTATAAATCCACATTGAAGTGGTGTAACCAGTGGAGTGCTATCCACGATAAGTGGTTCCTGACACATATGTAATTAGCAAACATAATTTACAACAAATTTCTACAGAAACCAACATTTTAAGAGTTCATGAATGTTTTCTGTAGGCTTCAAGCAGCAGGGGACAGTTGCACTAATGGCTCCTTGCTCCACAGGTAGCGAAAGGTTGGTTAATCGTGATGATGGTATTAAAGACAAAACAAAAAGGACAGTGACGAACTAGGAAAGGTAAGGTGGCGCAGAGTTGCAAACTAATGAATAAGAAACAAATGATAAAGACGAAAAATGAGAAGAAGAGGTTGGAGGAGGAAAATAAAATAAATAACAACTAACTTTACTTTCAAATGGCTGAGTATTGAGAAAGCAGACCCGTCTAAGATTCTGCCCTACTCATCTCTCATCATTGTATATGTTATACCGTATCCACTTGCTCCGACATGAAGGACGAGATAAAGACTATGATAATGAAGGAGAAAAAGAATGTGAAAGCTCAGGAGAAGAGGAAAAAGAACAAACTTTTCTTTTCAAATGGTTGAGTATTTAGCAAGCACATCCGTGTAACATACTGGCATACCTATCTCTCATCTTTTACATGTTACGCTGCATCCATGCATTACGGCATAAAACAGAAGGAGAGGAAGACAGACGATAAACAAGAAGATAGAGGCAAAGGGGAGGAGAAGGAAGAGGAAGGTGGAGAAGAAAGGGAAGAACGAACAAACTTTTTTGGGGGGGGGGGGAAACAAGTTGAGTATTGGGCAAGCAGACACGTCAAACCTTCTGCACTACGTGTTTCTAATCTATTATATTTTATGATGTATATATTTATTCCCACGTGAAGAAAAAGTAGAAGGAGAGGGGAAAATATAAAAACCGAACGAAATTTTTAAAATTGTTTTTGTGTAAATGGTTGAGTATAGGTCAAGAAGACCCATCTAACATTTTGCCTGTTCTTTCTCTCATTTTTTTTTTTAAATGTTATGCTGTATCTACTTATTCCCACATGAAGAGGAAGAAGAAGAAGATGAAAAAAGAAGAAACGGACAAGAAGTAGACGAAGGTAATTATTACTGACAACTGCATCATTCTTGAAGGGCAAAAGAGACAACACATAATTAGCGCTGTCCTAGATTCCATAAGCATGTCAGAATATAAAACCAAGAGATAGATTAAGTAATAGAACGATCTTTTTAAACGAGCTTAATACTGTACACATGTCATACTAGACAACGGACAGCGCAATCAACTACTGACAATTCCTGAAATAACAAACGTAAATAAACTTTGAAAAAACGGGATGTGTGGAAGTTACACATATTTCAAAGGAGTTTAAACATAATCATTAAAGTGTGAATTAGACAGTGAGAGGATACAGGTAAGAACAGGCTACGAATGACTAAGAAACGATAATTCATTCACTACTTTACTTTTTTCACTATGTATGGAACTTGAATCCGATGAGTTAAAAATGAACAAAGGTGATGTGTCTTACTAGGGTAAAGGATAAAGGGAATTGCCAACGTTACGGCCACAAGTTCTTTGTCTGGGACAAACAAACAAAAACACAGAGAATGAAGAAAGTGAGAATTAAGTTCAATATACATTTTTTAAAATAAATAAAAGTTTGACGACCCAAAAAATGAAGTGTTTTAAAATAAAATAAAATAAAGCTTTGCTTCGTTTTGGCGAGGCGCGTCCCATTCAACCTAGACACAGGATCCGTCGGTTATATTGGGGTGCATGCCCTGTATAAAATACCTTGTTGTCTGGTGCACATTTAACAATTCTTTGAATCTTTTGGATGAATACCATCACGAACCAAGAACTGCTTACTCGGGGTAACCAAGAGGACATGCACACCATCATAGCGGGCAGACGCTGGAGTTGGGTTGGCCACGTCCTCAGAAGAGACCCTGATGCCATCACAATAACAGCTATGCTATGGACCTCTGAAGGAAAGCAAAAGAGAGGACGACCAAAAACAACTTGGCGAAGAACTGTAGAGGCCGAGATGCAAAGAATGAACCAGAGCTGGGGCACTGTACGAAGGATGGCCGCCGACCGAACGAAGTGGAAACAGTTTGTTACTGCCCTACAAGACGCCACCAGGCGTGATGGCCACAGACTGCTTTGATAGTCGGCGGCTAATGATCAAAGAAGAAGCACAAGGGCTGTGTCACGTATAGTTCCCGCGGGTATCTGATGAGACAAAGAAAGAATATGGCTACTGCACCCTCAGTCATGTCGCACTAGGCGACTATGTTGTGTATGAAGCAGGCAATCTCATTATGTAAAACAAATGGATTATAAACCATAGCTGCAAGAGTATGGGGCAACGTAGTGCTGGCTTCCTGCAAGAGGACCAACTATAGTGACCGCCCCATGCACCATATGGAGCGCAAAGAGAAATGATGATGGTGATGATGATGATGACGATGATGATGATGTTGATGTGGATGAATGTCTTTGTACTCACATCAATAAATTTGGTTGGTCATTTTCATGTACATATTACTAATCGTCACCCAACTATTCATCCACGTGATAATGGCTTTTATGATTGACTGTTGTGATTTCATGCTGTAAATCCAGAACATTAACGTTTCAAATACAAGGGTCCTTGATATACGATGTAGTTATGTTCCCAACAAAAGCACGACTTATAACGAAATGACGTATATCGGACATCGATTTCCCATTAAAGAAATGTATTATGTGGTAGATACGTTCCAGGTTAACTATAAAATTCGAATTTATATGGAAGTGTGTAGCCATTTGACTAGGAAATAATTATTTTATTGTACACTAAACTGTCTTCTTCTTTGATCCTTAGCCGCCTACCGTCAAAGCAGTCAGTGGCCATCACGCCTAGTGGCGTCTTGTAGGGCAACAACAAATTGATTCCACTTTGCTCGATCGGTGGCCATCCTTCGTACAGTGCCCCAACTCTGGTTCATTCTTTGCATCTCAGCCTCCACAGTCCTCCGCCAGGTTGTTTTTGGTCGGCCTCGCTTTCGTTTTCCTTCAGGGGTCCAAAGCATAGCTGTTCTTGTGATGGCATCGGGGTCTCTTCTGAGGACATGGCCAACCCAACTCCAGCGTCTGCCAGCTATGATGGTGTGCATGTCCTCTTGCTTGCTCCGAGTAAGCAGATCTTGGTTAGTGATGGTATTCGGCCAAAAGATTCGGTAAATTTTTCTTAGGCATGTTGTGTGAAAAGAGGACAATTTCGACATTTCCTTCTCTGTAACTCTCCAGCATTCCGCACCATAGAGAAGCACAGAAAGCACACAGCTCTGATATAATCTTAATTTTGTGCTTGTGCTGCACTGAGAGGACTTCCAGATGTTGTTTAGGCTAAAGAAGGCTGTTCTTGCTTTATTCATTCTGATGTTGATGTCTTTGCCTGCCCCGCCGTCTGGTGTTATATGCATCCTAGGTATGTGAAGGTGTCTGTCTGTACCAGTTGCTGATTCCTTACTGATATGGGCTCAGGGTTGCTCACATTGAGCATCATGACCTCTGACTTCTTTAAATTGATGTTCAAGCCCACCTGCTGGTTATACGTATTAAGTCTATCCGTTTTTTCCTGGATGTGTTGATGTGAATGTGCTAGTAGTGCAATGTCATCTGCATATTCCAGATCTTCCAATGTAGAAAATGTAGTCCATCTTATTCCTCTTGGACTGCCCTCTGTTGTCTGTCGCATCACCCAGTCTATGACTGTTAAAAATAGAGTGGTTGATAAGGGGCATCCCTGTCGTACTCATGTCTTCACCTCAAAGGTTAGGTTGCTCTGCCCAACACTACACGTAAAGTTGGCACAGAGGCTTTTTATGATTGACACTATGCAGCTTGGAATTCAATAAACCCTCAGTATTTTCCATAAATTGTCCCTATGTATGCTGTCAAAAGCCTTTTCAAAATCCACGAAATTAATGTACAGCTGTCTTTGCCATTCTGAGCACTGCTCTATAATGTTCCTGAGAGTGAATATATGATCTATACATCGTCTGTTCTTTCTAAATCCTGCTTGTTCTTTCCTCAGTTTGTGGTCTACTGCTTTTGAAATTCTCTGTATAATTATCCTGCCTAGTATTTTGCTTGGAACTGAGAGAAGAGTGAGTCCTCTGCAATTATTGCAGTCTGCAAGATCTCACTTCTTGGGCAATTTGACAATTATTCCTTTGTTCCACTCTGATGGTGTTGTCCCTGTTTTCCAGACTTGTGCAAATAGTGGTTCTAATAGTTCTGCTGCTAGCTCAGGGTCTGTCTTAAATAGCTCTGCATTTAAGTTATCATGGCCAGGAGCTTTTCCGTTCTTTAACCCTTTGATTGCTGTGATGATGTCTTCTTTTCGTGGAATGTCTGTATTTACATCTAGATCGTTTTCAGCCTCAGGAACATTCAATTGTGTCTCTGGTGGTTCCTTGTTCAGAGTTTCTCAGAAGTGCTCTGCCCATCTTGTTTCCTGTCCCTCTGCTGTCGTGATGAGATTTCCTTGCTTATCTCTTACTAATGTAATGTTGTTTGCACCTCATTTTCCGCTGATGAATTTGGTTATTTTGTATACTGTGCTTTGTTCATTTCTCAGTGCTGCCTCTTCTGCCTGTCTTGCAAGATTGTCTAGGAAATTCCTTTTGTTGGCTCGGGTTTGGCGTTTTACTTCCTTGTCCAGCTGGCTGTACTGTTCGCTATATAGTTGCTTTAACCTGGGGGACTTCGCTTCTGTTTTCTTTCTTTTCATTTCCTTTCTCAGTGTTATGGTGTTTAATGTTTCTGGTGTTATACAGTCTTGCTTCTTCCTTTCCTGGAATCCCAAGCATGATTTGCTGCTTTCCTTATATATTGTTGAAATGGTGTTGAATTTCTGGTCTATATCATCAGTCAATGTCTTTTCCTGACTTTTGGCAAATTGATATCGTTTCTTTATGTCAGCCGCAAAAGCTTTTCTGGTGTCGTGAAACATTCTAAATCCACATATATAAATTAAAAGGCAAATGTAAAGCCTAACACATAAATTCAATAAAAGGAAAGAGAAATGGTAAAAGTACAGTGCTGTCACAATGGCGTACAAAAATCCCCCTTGTTTTCTACTTCGTCTGCAAATTGTAACGTTTCACGTTGATAGTAAAGCCTACTGCATCACTACACGCTTTCTACAATAAAACGTGTACTGCATTTCTAAGAAAACCTTGAGATACGCAAGCTGATTAATGACCTAAATTAATACTAGCATTAATTACACTACGTTAACATAAACGAAAGGACAGATGGACTTAGGATAGAGAGAGGGAGGGCTGAAAGCAGGAACGCATGCAACACTAACACGCGTCTCGCGATATACAATTAATGCCACCCTCCCCGCGCGAAAGTCCAGAAGCACTAACATTTTGTCAAATAGACCGTGATAAAAAACACTACAACTACGAGAGTTAGGTTTAAAAACCTGAAAAACGCTTATTAGGAAACATGACATTATACTGTTTTATGTCTGAAAGCCTGACAGTACCCAGACACCACATCGTATCGAAGTGAACGGGAGGTAGAAGAAAATGCATATTTTGAACGCAGCCCCTTAGCCCCATTAAACTTATATATTTGGGTTCCTCAGGACTTGCTGACAAAGAATATGTTAAGTGTTACGCAAATAGTCTAGGAATTAACAAATTATAGCCAAAAGAAAATAGTGAGGGTGTCAGACAACACCAAATAATAATCGCACAGTGGCATGTTTTGAAACCACTATTTTGCGGGAAATGGGCCACCAGGTAAAATCCTATTTGATTGGATAGAAGTAAATGTAAGGCTAAACACGATTAGTCGGACTACAAGTACTAATTCTTTGTTGTTAGGGGAAACGGTAGTAAGGGTACTTTTTTTGAAAAGCTGTGTAAACATTGCCCGATTGGTTAGACCCGCCAATATAGTCAATTAGGAGCGTCAGTTCAGTGCCACATTTTAAAATAAACTTACTAAGAAACAGTGCGTTGAGATCCAGATCATATTTTTCTAAATAAAAGTCTGGGACAGAGGCAGATCGGAATTTGTGCCATTATTCATCGCCAGTCAACGTATTTGTGTATTATTTCCATGAATTGTGGTAAGCTTGACATATTCGATATCATTTTAATTAAAATTGAATGTAAATTGATAATTTATGTCTGTATATGTGTGTGGTTCAGTAGCGAACATGAGGCAAGGCCTAGATAGTGCTCCAACCTGAACAGAACGTGTCGGAGAAAAGAAAACTGCATGGAATTGCCAAATAGTACACTGACACCTATCTTATTGACTAGAAGGAAATAATGCTGGAATTGCAGAGGCGTAGTAACCATTAGGGAGGAGTATACTGGTGTAAATTGTTTCAGATGAAGCTAGCAGTTGGCCTACCGCTCTGAACTCAGTGTTTGTTATGTATTGTGTTCAGTGTGGAAATAGATTATAAATTAGATCTGAAGTAGGAGGTACAACCTTCTTGTTTCAGGGACTGTGGTCCTAAGTTATTGAAGCAGCACCTGGTCTGAGTTTTGCTGAATCCAGAGGCTGACAGCATACTCCTTGGTCCAGATAGCGACCAGTGAGGTGTCTCCAGAACACAGGAAGCAATAGAGCAGAGGAGTCTTTTCCTGCCGACATCACGAAAGATAAGCTTCTGTGGCCAGAGTAGCTCAACATTATGTGCCCTTCCCTCAAAAATTGACAGTATATTTAACACAGAGGGACAATAAACTGTTGCAAATGACAGGAACTGTGAACTTTTCCCAATACTATTTCCAAGATAATCAAACACTTGAAGTCATGATGACAAACAACAACCTAGCTTGAAAAACAAAACCAGTATTACCTCATATTACTACTTCACAACTTACACACATAGGATAAGAATAATAAAATATGTCAATACAAGGATTATATTTATAAACTGTGTACATACTACTTGTAATTACATTTGATTGTGATTCCTGGTTCACTGTGTAGTTGAATCAGGATATCCATTATTGAAAAGAATCATTACATATATATTTGAAACTTTACACTTGACTCATTTAAGATAGTCTTATAGAGTGTTATATGTGTGTGAGTGTCACAGTGTTGTAAAGTGTTGTGGAATAAATTAAATTGTTTATCTGTCTGTTGTTGTTGTGACTTACACTTCATCATTTTCATACACTAGACATTGAACGTAGTCATCACAATATTCCAGAATAATTCTGACTGAGGTATAAATGTGGTAGCAAGTAAGGTCATCTGTAATACACCACACTTATTAGATACAGATACCTTCACAGCTGATCTCAGTCAGTACACTAAGTCCCCTATAAATATTTATAACATCCCACTTTACCACATATATTGGGGGCTCGCTCCCGGGATATTGAACTTTCTCCTATTATATATATTGGGAATAATAAAAATTTAAAAGGTATCCTTGGGTGGAATTAAATAAGGTTGAGCTCTCAGTGCCTGTGGTTGTCCTTGGATAATTAATTACAGATTGTATTGTTTAGTTAGACATTATATAAATTTACCTGTTAGAAAATGGCAGACCTGGCCAAATTTCGATCTGCTGCTGTGCAGACTGCAAAAGAGTTAGGAATGGAGGGACAAGTTATGATTGATTATGTCACTACTGAATGTGACAAATTTATTGAACGCGAAGAAAGAAGATTAGAAAAAGAGGCTGAAAGAAAGTTAGAGGCTGAAAAAGAAATTAAGAGGTTGCAGATTGAGGCTGAGGCTAAGAAATTGGAGGCAGAAAGAGAAGAAATAAGATTGACTGCAGAGAGGGAAGCAGAAGAAAGAAGATTGACTGCAGAAAGGGAAGCAGAAGAAAGAAGATTGACTGCAGAGAGGGAAGCAGAAAAGGAGGAGAAGAGATTACAAAGGGAACATGAGTTACGACTAAGGGAGTTTGAGTTTCAGGGCCATGCTCCTGAAAATGGTGCCAGTCCCTTTACCTCCGATGCTACTGCTAGTCAAGGAGCCTCAACCTCAGCTATGAATTTTCATTTAGATCATTTTGTTGAGAAAGACGATGATATCGAGGGCTATCTAAATAGATATGAACTATTAGCTACCACGTATGGGTTAGAGAGAGAAAGGTGGAGCTTAAAATTATCTCAAGGGCTTCGTGGGGCAGCTTATGAAGTTTTTGCCAAAATGAGCAGAGGTGATCAAGAAAATTATGACATGCTAAAGCAGGCTCTTTTGTTAAGATATGAAAAGAACGCAGAATTTATAGGAAAAAATTTAGGAATGCTAAACTACTGTCAGGTGAAACCTATCACCAGTTCTCTGCACGGTTAGAGACATACTTGGAGAAATGGACTTCTCTGGGGAAAACCCAAGATCTTAAGGAAATGGTCCTTATAGAACAATTAAGAGAGTCCATGGCTCCAGACCTGAGAAAGTTTCTCATGGAACAAGGTGCAGAGAGGCTGGGTGAGTTGCTAAATGTTGCTGAAAGGTATCAAGCAGCTCAAGCAGAGGTAACAGGTAATAAAAAGAAACAGGTGGATAACTTTAGGGCACCACAGAACTTTAATAACTTTGATCCTAGAGATCAAAACAAAGGTAAGCACCAGTTTGATAGGCCACGGTATGACAATAAAAATAAAACCCCACAATTCGATGAAAGGAAATATGATGAAAGAAAATCTTTCAACCAAGGAAAGAGATGGTGTTAAAATTGTAAGATGAACAATCATGACACTGACCATTGTAGAAGGAAACCTCCTCATTGTGCTGCTATGACATCTGGGAAAAAGGGAAAAAAGGTCAAACCTGCAGAACTACAGGAACCATACCACCCCCCAGTGTGTGAAGATGTCATCTGTAATGGTGTCACCATAAGGTGTTTATATGATACAGGTTTAGATTATGATTCCGTTGTGAGTTCTCACCTGGTGCAGGCAGATCAATACACCACAGAAACAGTGGAGATTCAAACTGCAACCAAGGATGTAGCTACCATGACACTTCCCGTCGCCCGGATAAAGGTGAAAACGCGATATGTGGAAGGAATCATAAAAGCAGCAGTGATAAATGAGCCAATCTACCCTCTGATGTTGGGGTGTAGATATGTCTTCTTGGGGAATACCAAGAGACCTGTGATATTGGCAACAGTGCAGACCAGATCACAGTCTAAAAAGGAGGAGGATAATCCAATAAATACTCATCCAGATGAGATGAGGAAGGCACAGGCGGAGGACAAGACACTCAAGCCGTGTTTCAAGAAGTTGCCCAAATCTCATACACCTCCAGGCAAGGGAGAATTTTATATGAAGAACAAACTGATTTATAGGAAGGCTGGATCTGAATCCAATGGTCACGGACAGCTGGTCCTTCCCACTTCATATAGGACTAAAGTGTTGGAACTAGGGCATGCGATTCTCTTCAGTGGTCATATGGGGATCAGCGCAACAGGACAGCGAATAGCTTGTCACTATTTCTGGCCAGGAATAACTGAAGATATCAAACGATATGTAAAATCCTGTCCAGAGTGCCAACGAGTAGCACCTAAGCATTGGACTGCACCAGCAACTCTGGGGGAAATGCCCATAGTGGGAACACCCTTTGAGAGAGTTGCCGTGGATCTTGTGGGACCTCTCACTCGAACTAAGAGAAGGAACAGCTACATTCTGACTCTGGTGGACACTTGTTCTATGTGGGGAGAGGCGGTAGCCCTGTCATCGATTGATTCTAAGCATGTGGCAGAGGCATTACTCACAATTTTCACAAGGTTAGGCTTTCCCAATCAAATCTTGACTGATAATGGCTCTCAGTTCAAGGGGGAAACTAACAGAAGAAGTTTTCAGGATCTTCCAGGCCAAACACTTCCATTGTAGTGTGTACCATCCCCAAGGGAACGGCCAAGTGGAAAGATTTAATGGCACGTTGATGTCGATCCTGAGAAAGTTGGCACACGAAAAACCAGATACATGGGACCAGTACCTTCACGCCGCCCTCTTTGCTTATCGGGAGGTACCCCATAGTTCAACCGGAATGGCCCCGGCAACATTATTATTTGGAAGGCCAATAAAAGGTCCACTTGAAGCGCTGTTAAGAACGTGGACTGATGAAAAGGCAGAGGAAAATATTACATCCTCATACCAATATGTGAATGAGCTGACCACTCGTTTAAAAACTGGCTGGAAACTTGCCAATGAAAATTTGAAACAAGACAGGAAGAAACATGCTGCCTATTATAACAGGAAGGCTAAAGACAGAGATTTGGCTGTGAGAGAGAAGGTACTGCTTCTTCTCCCCGGTAGTCAGAATAAGTTACAAATTGGATGGCAAGGTCCATATACAGTTCTAGAGAAGGTGTCTAGAACCAATTATAAGATAGATAAGAAGGGGAAAGAAAAAATCTATCATGTGAATCTCCTGAAGAAATATTTGGAAAGAGAAAATCAGGAAGAGACACACTTGTTGACCTTGTCCATTGCAATGGAGATGAAAAAGGAACCACTTTCATCATTTGAATATCCATTACATCCCTGTGAGACAGCGGCACAGGTGAAAATCAGTACACATTTAACGAAAAATCAGAAAGAGAGAGTGCAACAGGTTCTAGATAATCATACAGAGGTGTTAACGGACCGACCGGGGCATACAAACTTATTGGAATATGATATGAAACTGATAGACCCCACACCTGTCTGTATGAAACCCTATTCGATTCCTTTTGCTAAGGAGAAAGCTTTGAAGGAAGAGATAGACTATTTGTTGAAGGAAGGAATTATTTCACACAGTGAATCTTCGTATAGTTCCAGTGTGGTGCTCTTAAGGAAACCCTCTGGAGAACATAGACTCTGTATAGATTACAGGAGACTGAATGCTATTACAGAAGGACAGGTGGATCCATTGCCGGATACAAATCAGTTGTTTGCCAGGCTAAATAAAGCTAAATATTTCTCAAAAGTGGATCTGAGTAAAGGATACTATCAGATTCCAGTAAAGCCTGAGGTTAGACCATACCTAGCGTTTAGTACCTCAGAGGGACACTATGAGTTTAACAGATTGCCATTTGGATTGAAGAATGCACCTAGTGTCTTCTCTAGAATGATGAGAAAATTATTGGACCCTCTGAATAATCCATGCATCACAAATTTCATGGATGATATCCTTATAGCAACAGAAACATTTGAGGAACACATTGACTCTCTGAACATGCTGTTTAATCGACTTAGAGAAGCGAATTTAACAGCCCGACCAACCAAATGTTGCGTTGGATGTAAAGAATTAGAATTCTTGGGACACACAGTCCATCAGGGAAACATGACCCCTGACCCCAAGAATTTAGAGAAACTAAAGAAAGCCCCGAGACCACAAACCAAGAAAGACGTGAGATCCTTTGTCTCATTATGTGGTTTCTACCAAAAGTATATCAAAAACTTTAATTCCATATGTGCACCGTTAACTGATTTGACACGTAAAGGAAATCCAGATCGAATTACATGGACACCACAATATGAATTGGCTTACCAGGAATTGAAGGAAAAGCTCACAAGCAAACCTATTTTGAAATTACCTGACTTAAGTCAAGAATTCATTGTAAGAACGGATGCCAGTAATATCGGGCTAGGTGCGACACTGCTACAGAAATCAGATGCATTGGATGGGGAATTAAGCCCAGTGGCATATGCTAGCAGAAAGTTGAATAAAGCTGAAAAAAATTACTCAACTAGCGAAAAAGAATGTCTTGCAGTAATATGGGCGATAAAGAAATTCAATATTTATCTGTATGGGAAGGCATTTAAGTTGCAAACGGATCACAAACCCTTGTCGTTTCTAGCGCAGGCTAGACTTGAAAATTCTAGGTTACTCCGATGGTCATTACTGATGCAGCCATTTGAGTTTAGCATAGAGTATATATCTGGAAAGACAAATCTGGGAGCGGATTTTTTAAGCCGACATCCGTGTGATGAGAATCACCGTAAGCCCCAGAAATAATAATAAATTTCTCTATGTGTATATAGAATTATAGACTGACATATAACGTCTGTTTTAAGAGGGGAGAATTTGTCGTGAAACATTCTAAATCCACATATATAAATTAAAAGGTAAATGTAAAGCCTAACACATAAATTCAATAAAAGGAAAGAGAAATGGTAAAAGTACAGTGCTGTCACAATGGCGTACAAAAATCCCTCTTGTTTTCTACTTCGTCTGCAAATTGTAACGTTTCACGTTGATAGTAAAGCCTACTGCATCACTACACGCTTTCTACAATAAAACGTGTACTGCATTTCTGTCACGTGGGTTTTGATCATTAAATTGCCTACATCTTCTTCCTATTCTCTCACCCGCATCCTTTTATTTTATTATCTTTCCGTACTTGTTTTTCCTGTATTTTTTCGCATCACTCGTTGCGAAAAAATATATTTCTTTCCCATCATCGTTTTTCTTTCTCATACTGACTAGTAACCTTATTGCATAGATGTCAGTCAGACGTGAAGTGCGATTTAGTTGCAGTCCATCTCAGACATCGAGCCGACTTGGGTCTGCACCTTCAGATGACACGGCACTCCTGAGTTAGATTCTCGACGGAAACGCGTGGGAAGGCTAGGAGCAAGCAGACATCCGTCTGCATTGTTGCCGGTCAACAAGGGGTTGGATCGGCCGAACGTTTAAGCAGGAGCGAATATTTACACCTTATAGTCGCAGTTCAGACGGTTGTCTGAGATTTGCAACTGACACGCGACATTTTTAAATTCTTTTTTTTTTTTTCCCGGTCAGTTTGTTAACGCAGGTGCGTAATCGCACTGATGGCTGTTACGACATGAGGGAAGCTGACGTAGGGTGTTAGAGAAGGGGAGAGACGGGCGCTGTTTCGTGTTTTCGAAACAGTGGGATTCTTTGTCCGTTTCATAGATATTAAACCTAGTTTGAAACTTTATTTTCATTCTTGTCTCAATAATTCGCAGTAGACAGGTGGTTCGCGAAGAGTAGAGCTGTATAAGCGAAGTTTCTTAGTTTGTTGCGACAATTTGTCGAACTTCTAGACTTCCATGAATATAAGCGTAAAATTCTTAATTGTGCGATATCCTGTAGTGCTGTGTTTGAGGTAAATATTATATAATAGATATGTAGTATTTTGTGAAGTGATTTAGTGTTAAGTCACTCATTTTTCATTTTTAATAGTTTCTTTTGAACAGAGTGCTTAATTTATAGTTTGTTATATTCTCTAAGTCGACGAGTTACAGTGGAAATACATAATAAATTATATCTTAGCTTACTAAACAATAATGTAGCTATAATGAAGTTAATTTAACTGCTAAATACTCAGTAGAGAATATTTTATATCAAACTTATAAATGCTAGATGCGAATCAGTGAATAGTGACGGAATACGCAGATATTCCTGAATTCATGATGATTGATTTTATAATAACTTACTTTACGGGAAATTTAAATGATAAGTCAAGCAGTACATTTGCGGTTTAATAATGTAAGTTATAGTGGGTACATATGGTAAAATTATTTGATATGTGTTCTTTTCTTTTATATAGTGAAACGGTGGTACCCAACTTTACCAGCGTTCTAGTACGTGAACATTATTTGGGAAGAAACAAATCACTTTCATTACCTGAACTGTAACAGTTAAATGAAGTAAGAGGCCTTCGCGCCAGAATTAATTCTTCCAGAATAACTATTCAGTACAATTCAGCCCGTTGTGGCAAGCAAAGATCAGAAACATTCCGACAGAGTTTTGACTAGTACTGTGGCGACCAAATATAGTAACTTCCTGAAAGTAGACACCGATCTGACATTCCTTAAATTCTAGAAACCAAAGCTAATGACATTGTGCTCTGCTAACTTTCGTGCCTGGACAATATTTTATGTGACTTAATCAGACATTCGAAAAATTAGAACACCCAAGAAATCGTTCCCTGAGAGTTTAGTACGTCTTTTGGAACTGGGGATTTCTTGGTCAAGGACTGCATTTTCGGGTCTGTGTGAAGGTCCTAGAATTTATTATGTTCCCAGAGGCAGCGAGCAAAGTTGTGAGTATAACTGTGTACCCATGGCCATGGCTGAATGAATGAGTGTAACGCAGATCAGAGTGTTTTTTACCAGTTGTATATTGTCACCCCATTTACTGTCTTAATGTCTCTTTTTGTTTAACGCTGCAGAATTTGTTACTATTTGCTAGAGTTTCTTTACTTCTTAGGCTAAATCAGATTATTCAACTCTGTGCATACATTTACGAGAAAAGAAGAAAAACTCTTAGCCTCAACCCTACGTATCTATAACTCTTTGGGCCATCATCTGTTCTCTTAACGGGGCTGTGGGCTAAACCTAGAGTAAGATTCTAACGGGCTATCATCCTTGTAGCATTTTCTTAAATTTTTATGACTATTTGTATATGTTTTTCCTTGATGTAATTTTTTGGTGTTGTGAGAAATTTTGATATGATAATTAAAATATCTCTCTTGAACAAAAAAAAAATCAGTGCGTTGGTCAGCTCGATCCCAATTATCTGTATATCATTGTTATAGTTTTCCCACGTCTGTGTGTTTACCTGTCGTCACGTGTATGTGCGTGCCCGTGAGTAGATAGAAATATATGTAATATGTATCTGTGTTTAGACTGTCTGACTACTTTAGATCTGTCGTAGAAGATAGGTGAGAGAGAGAGAAGATTATCTCGATTCTCAAAGACAGCCTCTATATCACATTCTATCATCTCACGTGTGGAAATTCTATTTCATTCTACTTACTCACACGGTGACTCTCACTCATTCCAACCTATTCAGAAGGGACCAACCTAAGTCTTAATACTCCTATCCTAAAATCTACGACAATTTCTAGGAAAACCTTGAGATACGCAAGCTGATTAATGACCTAAATTAATATTAGCATTAATTACACTACGTTAACATAAACGAAAGGACAGATGGACTTAGGATAGAGAGGGAGGGCTGAAAGCAGGAACGCATGCAACACTAACACGCGTCTCGCGATATACAATTAATGCCACCCTCCCCGCGCGAAAGGCCAGAAGCACTAACTTTTTGTCAAATACGAGAGTTAGGTTTAAAAACCTGAAAAACGCTTATTAGGAAACATGACATTATACTGTTTTATGTCTGAAAGCCTGACAGTACCCAGACACCACATCGTATCGAAGTGAACGGGAGGTAGAAGAAAATGCATATTTTGAACGCAGCCCCTTAGCCCCATTAAACTTATATATTTGGGTTCCTTAGGACTTGCTGACAAAGAATATGTTAAGTGTTACGCAAATAGTTTAGTTATTAACAAATTATAGCCAACAGAAAATAGTGAGGGTGTCAGACAACACCAAATAATAATCGCACAGTGGCATGTTTTGAAACCACTATTTTACGGGAAATGGGCCACCATGTAAAATCCTATTTGATTGAATAGAAGTAAATGTAAGGCTAAACACGATTAGTCGGACTACAAATACTAATTCTTTGTTGTTAGGGGAAACGGTAGTAAGGGTACTTTTTTTGAAAAGCTGTGTAAACATGGCCCGATTGGTTAGACCCGCCAATATAGTCAATTAGGAGCGTCAGTTCAGTGCCACATTTTAAAATAAACTTACTAAGAAACAGTGCGTTGAGATCCAGATCATATTTTTCTAAATAAAAGTCTGGGACAGAGGCAGATCGGAATTTGTGCCATATTCATCGCCAGTCAACGTATTGTGTATTATTTCCATGAATTGTGGTAAGCTTGACATATTCGATATCTTTTTAATTAAAATTGAATGTAAATTGATAATTTATGTCTGTATATGTGTGTGGTTCAGTAGCGAACATGAGGCAAGGCCTAGATAGTGCTCCAACCTGAACAGAACGTGTCGGAGAAAAGAAAACTGCATGGAATTGCCAAATAGTACACTGACACCTATCTTATTGACTAGAAGGAAATAATGCTGGAATTGCAGAGGCGTAGTAACCATTAGGGAGGAGTATACTGGTGTAAATTGTTTCAGATGAAGCTAGCAGTTGGCCTACCGCTCTGAACTCAGTGTTTGTTATGTATTGTGTTCAGTGTGGAAATAGATTATAAATTAGATCTGAAGTAGGAGGTACAACCTTCTTGTTTCAGGGACCGTGGTCCTAAGTTATTGAAGCAGCACCTGGTCTGAGTTTTGCTGAATCCAGAGGCTGACAGCATACTCCTTGGTCCAGATAGCGACCAGTGAGGTGTCTCCAGCACACAGGAAGCAATCGAGCAGAGGAGTCTTTTCCTGCCGCCATCACGAAAGATAAGCTTCTATGGCCAGAGTAGCTCAACATTATGTGCCCCCCCCCTTCTCAAAAAGTGACAGTATATCTAACACAGAGGGACAATAAAACTGTTGCAAATGACAGCAAAGTGTGAACTTTTCCCAATACTATTTCCAAGATAATCAAACACTTGAAGTCATGATGACAAACAACAACCTAGCTTGAAAAACAAAACCAGTATTACCTCATATTACTACTTCACAACTTACACACATAGGATAAGAATAATAAAATATGTCAATACAAGGATTATATTTATAAACTGTGTACATACTACTTGTAATTACATTTGATTGTGATTCCTGGTTCACTGTGTAGTTGAATCAGGATATCCATTATTGAAAAGAATCATTACATATATATTTGAAACTTTACACTTGACTCATTTAAGATAGTCTTATAGAGTGTTATATGTGTGTAAAAGTGGGTCACAGTGTAGTAAAAGTGTTGTGGAATAAATTTTAAATTGTTTATCTGTCTGTTGTTGTTGTGACTTACACTTCATCAATTTTCATTCCCTAGACATTTAACGTAGTCATCACAATATTCCAGAATAATTCTGACTGAGGTATAAATGTGGTAGCAAGTAAGGTTATCTATAATACACTACTCTTATTAGATACAGATACCTTCACAGCTGATCTCAGTCAGTACACTAAGTCCCCTATAAATATTTATAACATCCCACTTTACCACATCTGGTAAGGGGGTCCTTCAATTTGCTGATGTCAAACCCTTTCTGTGTAGTTACAGTTGGTCCAGCGCTTCTTAGTTTCACTTTCAGTTTTGCTACTACTAAATGGTGATCACTTCCCACATCTGCACCTCTTCTTACCTTCACATCTCGTAATGCATGTCTCCATCTACCGTTAATCATAATGTGGTCTATCTGGTTTCTGTCCCGACCATTTGGGGATTCCCATGTTAATTTATGAATTTCTTTATGTGGGAAAAGTGTTCCTCCAATGACCAGGTTGTTAATACTACAGAAACTTATTAATTTATCCCCATTTTCGTTTGCTGTTCCGCTACCGCATTTCCCCATTACTCTTTCATTATATGTATTGTGTGTACCAACTTTCGCATGGAGGTCTCCCATTACTATCTTCTTCTTCTTCCGTCCTTAGCCACCGACCGTCAAAGCAGTCAGTGGCCATTACGCCTATTACCCGTCTTGTTTATTGTCCTGACATTCCAAAATCCTACTCTTGTATCATGTTTTGCGGTCAGGACGTCCGTTCTCATGTCAGTGGCTTCCTTTCGGCTTTCACCACTGACAGTCATACGAGCCTCAGACTCCGGATGTCCGTCCCGCAGCAAAGTTTGTTCATTCGTTGTTGTTTCCGTATTTTCATTTTTTTTTTACATAGACAGGGGTGTCAGCCCTATGCTAAAACCCCCAACCTGGAGGACCAGTGTGTCTGCTTTAGTCTGACCCCTGCCCGCGCAAACCTGTCCAGCTTGGTAGAACCTTCCAGGAGTAAAACTCCCGCTGGCATAGCTCTGGGGGTAATTAGGGTGCGCAAGCCACCATACCTCGACAAGGTATTGACACCGGTGATGGCAGACACTAAACTGTAATACAGTGAAATTTATTGTTATCGTTAAATAATAATTAGAAAACACACTATGAAATTATCTTTAAAAAAAACATAAAAATATTTGTATTTTATTTTATTTGTCTTCCTATTACAATAGTTCCTTCTCAGCACTTGACGTTGCTGCAACTGTAGGTGACGTTCTTGTTGCTTCTGTGACTAGTTGTTATGGTTGAGGATCACTGACTTTTTTCTTTGAGAAGGAGTCTAACTTTATCTGCTTGCAACCAAGTATCTTTGCGTCATTAACCTCACGATAGCAAGAAAAACTATCGTTTATGAGTCGTGTTACCTTCGCAGAACGATCAGACAGGTGAACACAACTCTGCAGAATGCCTGTTAATTCATCAGCAAGGTTAAAAACACGCCTAAGATTCTTTGTTGTTAAAGTGTTTTCTTCTGTTGCGCATGTGTCTTCATCTGCCATAGTCTCTTCAACAAAATATTTAACATATACTTATCACTATATTGATGTTTTGATACATATTTTATATATTTTTACATTTTCTATACATTATGTCATTATGAATTTAAATATACAGTACTTTCGAGGGAAATATACTTGTACGTTTCTGTTCAAACGACGTAAGTGCGAATATATACGATGTATATCGACTTATATGTCCATAATTAATCAACGACTTGTATCGTATATCGGCGCGACGCATATCAATGACCCTCTGTATGTTTAGTGGTGCCAAGGTTTAGCTTTGCCAGCAACTTTAGAACCGGCCCTGTCTATAATAATATATTGTAACGGGCAAGACAACCCGCCAAAAATCTAGGGAATTAATGATTTTCTCTGTCTGCTGTATGTCATGATGATGGCATTATGTCTTGGTCTTTTCATTCCTGTCCATTCCTTTTCAACTTCATTGGATCTTTATAGTCAAACTTATCATGACTATGGTTTATGGTCAATGCACTGTGAAAGAAAATGAAAGGCCTGTGTGCTCTATTCATGGGTGATCAATTTAGCTTGCAC
Organism: Oreohelix idahoensis; assembly: GCA_024509875.1. Classification (NCBI taxonomy): domain Eukaryota; kingdom Metazoa; phylum Mollusca; class Gastropoda; order Stylommatophora; family Oreohelicidae; genus Oreohelix; species Oreohelix idahoensis. The sequence continues at coordinate 64,432 of JAMPIV010012502.1, forward strand.
TGTGCAAAACGCGCCGTTTCCATATTTTCCCAAAAATTGCACCATGAAAAGATTGCAAGGCATGCGTGTTCTTTTCATGGGTGTTCAATCTATATTTCACGGTCCAATGCGCGCCGTTTCCGTATATTCTCTAAAAGATAATAGGATTGTTTCATTGTTGGTAACTGTCACGGATTGCCTCCCCTGCCTTGCAGTAGTGGTCCACCAGTGGCCAAAACTCAAGAGTATCTAAAATGGGTCGTCAAAGGTGTCTACCTTCGCACAAGATTACTCTTGGCAGAGTTGTAGATAGAAGGGTAAAGACGCTTCTATCTCAAGGGTATACCCCATAAGGTATTTCCGAAGTCAAGAACAATGCTGTATTGGCTGAGCAATTGTTAACTTATTATCGGTCCGCCGCCTTTTATGAAGAAATAAGCACTGGTTATAGCCCGTTCAAGCCCCCAGCTGGTGAAAATCCAGCGAAATTCCCTTTTACAAGAAGTAGCTCTTTAGAAGTATATATATATATATATATATATATATATATATATATATATATATATATATATATATATATATATATATATATATATATATATATATATATATATATATATATATATATATATATATATATATATATATATATATATATATATATATATATATATATATATATATATATTTTTATATTTATATATTTATATATTTTTATATTTATATATATATTTATACACACACATATACATATACATATATATAAATAAAATAGTCTTGCTCATACGTGTGCTTTCACACTTATAATAACTAAATCAACTAAGATTGTTATGTTTTAAAATAACATGTAACAAATTTAAAAATCAATTACTTTTAATAAGTTAAAATAAAAAGAATGATGGTGAATTTGAGACGAAAAATCAATTTGTCTTCATAGAGACTGGATAGAGGGTTTATATTAAAGAATATTTCTGTCCTTTTGCTGGTGCCTTTTATAAGCACTTAGCTGGTATCAGTGAGTCCTGCAGCCGCGGTTTTCGTCGATTCTTTTGTGATGATGCCTCATCACCATCTGATAGCTTAGTTCCTCGAACCGTCTGAAAGCTTAGTACCCCTATCTTTTAGACAAATTAAAACAAATGCCTCTGCTAAGTACATACAGCGTAACTCAGGGAAGATGATTTGAAATCACCAATATTATTCTAGGTATTAAAATGGGAAAATGTGTCTGGACAGCGCGAACAGCAATGATTTGCCTGAAATACAAGTAACAATGTACATATATTGTAGCAAAGTTAGATTTTGCTGGGGAGGTTATGATGGTATCCTAAAAGAATGAAATCCGTGTATGTATTAACCGTGTGAGGTCAAGCACATTTAGGCCCCTGACTCTATAAATGATGATGATGAATTATGTGCAGGGAACCTAACGCTACCTCCCTAGATCTCACACGGTCACTATTTTGGCTCTAGTGTCTGGTGTATGATGTACCTAGTGTCTAGGGGAGAAATGAAATGATGGTATACAACCCAAAAACACTTTAAGTTTCTATGAGGAAGTGAATAAAAACATGTGTTTAAGTTTTTCTTTTAAATTTGATATTTTTTTGTACAATTTATTTTGCCTGTCCAGTCATATCTTTTGGACAGGTCTTTGAAAATGAGGACAAGATAGTTTACAGAAAAGATCAACTAAAAATGTGTGGACAATCTGCCCAACAACTATAAAGTTAATAAATGTCTTTCCTGTTGGAATGTTCACAGCTTACACTTTATTCATCTAAGAGGGAGAGTCACTGTGTATGAGGGGCTGTATTATCATCATACCCCATAAACTTCCTGAGTATGATCTGAAATACCAGTGTTTATTTAAAACGAAACTGTCAGATATACCCAGGTAGGTCCTTAACAATATCACCTGGGGTTTCTTGTTGAATGATAAGATAGTGTGTAGTTGCAGAAATATCGATATCACATCACACGCCCAAGCTCCTGCTGTTATCTCTTGACAGCATACATGAATTGTCGGAGACTTCTTGGCGTTATCGTCACTCCTCAGGTTTCCTGTTACCAGCTGGCAACAGGAAATAAAACCTCTGCAACAAAAGGACACCCTGGCCTTTTATATCTGATCACTTTTGATATTATTTATTTCCCTACGGTGATATGGGGTCAGCCTCGCGTGCATTACAGGTGCACTCGCCCCTAATTTTACATGACTCCCACCTTGCTGTGACCACACCTTAGGTCCCTATGGCAGATACGCTACTGTATGTTTACATAGTTTTCCTCAATAAAATAATGTGGGGTAACCACATTTCTTTTTATATGATTTTCTCTTCTTTTCCTTTTTAAATATAAATGCTTCAGGCATGTTGAACAGTGTTCATTGAACACGGAGGCTTACTAATATATTCTAATACATTAATATTCAAACATAATCATGACAACATACATCAGTTAGATACATTTCAATGTGAGGACTCAACAATGTCTGCTCCCGGCACGTCTTTCACTTTTTCCCTATAGCAGTATCTAACTTTGGCAATGGGATTAAACATATTAAATTCATAAAGCATTCTTACCACAAAATTCAAGAAATATAAACAAATGACGCTGACTTTGCAAAGAAATGGCCTCAGTTTCCTCTGCACTGCCCAGACTGTGAATACTTCTCTATATTTAAGTTTAAATTTAACGCAGCTGTTCTCAGCGTATTTGAATGAAAAATATTGTTCAACTGGCAATGAATAGTGAAAGCTTTTTGCTAATATTTATTAGCACTGGCCAATCGAAAGCTTGCGACTACCAGAATTCAAATGCAGTTTTTGAAAAACAAAAATAATTCCAAACATACTCTGCGTCTGGTAGTCGATTGGCCAGTCTGCTTTAGTTATGCCAATACAAAACGATGTTAGTTTTTGGTAAAAATTTTCCTACCGCTCCCCTCTCCTTCTATACTCTTGTTACCCAAGCGAATTTGAATTTACCTCAATGCCTCCCTTCTAAGCCGGTGTCCCCACTAACGTTATGAAAAACAAGCAGGAACAACAGTCTGTCTGGTCGCGCGTCCGTAGACATTTAGTATTTTCTCAATAACTTGTCTAATACTGGGACTATCATATTATTTAAAACACATTCTTGCTCAGAGGATTCTAAGCTATACTACCATATGATTTTTATGGTCAGATTCATTATGGTTTAGATTTTTAATTTTGTCACCGGCAATCGTCAAATAAAATTGTTACACAAGACGGCCATCTTCCTCTCTCGCTAGCATGTATTTTTCAAATAACTACTTGTTTTAGTGACGTCAGAAATACTACCGCGAGAAGAAAAAAAATTGTCTGCGTGTTTTTCCTCTCTTGGCTTTGTCGCAGCGTGTATATATGCATGGCAGAATGTGTCAAGCGAAGCGGGGTTTTGTGTGGCGGGGTAAGAATAGGCGTTAAATATTGGGAGTGTCTCGTGTTACACTACCAAATTTGTAAGGATTATTACTTATTACCAGCTTTAAAGTTAATTTTTACGTTAATTCAGATAGTTATTTTGCGGCACACTTCCGCAAAATCGTTAATTATAAGGCTAGGCTGCATTGTGTATGCAGCAGATCTGGCAAAATGTTAAATATTAGTAGTACGTTTTCGAAACCGAAACTAAAACTCGTGTTAGATTTTTACCGTGGGATCGTTCTATAGGCGTTAGCACTGCACAAAATTCAGCGCTATGCTGGCGTGTGAGAGTATCACCGTCAGACACAATAGGGCGGGTTTTTTTATTATCATTTTATGACTAAAATCTTACTGAAATGAGCGATTATTCTCGCAGATTTTACTACATATATCTCAAAAAAATGATTTGATACACTTGATGCACACGTGATGTAATCATCATTCATCAATGCTCCAGTCTAGGGTCACCTCCGCTGTCGGCATTCTGTACAACTAGGAAGAAGAAATCACCAGCGCTTGCTGTAGTGGTTTATGAAAATACTATTTTCATATATTGAGGTTGCTAGCCTCATATATAACCACTTAGCAAGAAAAACATGTCAAATCCACATTTAAAAAATAAATATTTACACTTACCCCAAAGTAACTTCTGGGAACACAATCTCCTGCACAGTTTAAATGGACACAGCACTTTATTAGATGCTTCGAATCACTTGGCCTGGAAATTGTATAATTCCTCTTATGACGGGTGTTCTGCGAATCACTTGGTATGGGAAATGTTAGTAATCCTCTTATGACGGGTGTTCTGCGAATCACTTGGTCTAGAAATATTTTTTATTCCTCTTATGACGGGTGATCTGATTCCTTAAGACTCCAGTCTTTGTATTTAAAATGCGGGTTTACTTACGATTTTCTAAATATCACTGGTGTTTTCGCCCGTCCCTTAGATAGCAATCTGGCTTTCTGTGCGTGTTCGTGCGATACCACGTTGCACAAGCAACTGACGTCTCTTTCAAAGGTGGCCAGACTGATTTACGTGATAATCGCATTACCGCTGACCGGTGTAATTAACCTCGATGCTACCCCAGTTCACCTTGCGGAACGTAAATACGTCTGGGAGTGGTCACAGCAAAAATAATGTAGGGCAAAAATATGCCAAATAATAGGACGATGAAGAAAATGAAGAAAAGAAGTGATACTGCCGGAGGGTATGAATGGGTGAGAGAGGGACACAAAAGTGCATGCACAAAGTCGTTTTGTCACAATAACAAACGTTTCATTACGACAGCTAGTAAAATGACGATATGCTGTTCGAACCAGTATCAATATCAATAAAGATTAGCTGCTCTAAACATGTCAGTTAAAGCATTGGTTCTCAGCGTGAGCAACATATTCCCCTCCCTCAAGGGGCCATGCTATATTTCTAGAGGGCCATAGTAATTGCCATATTTGTAGGAGACACAATAAGTTTCTGTTTGGCCACCCAAACTTAACTTAAATAAAGTACCGACTGTTAGAATATTTTCTGTTTGCATGCCTTATGCTGCTGCTATACATTTTATGTCCTTAAGAATTACACAATTTATTCATTTACTATTACGTTGTCAATGAAATATATCAGATGTACAATACCTTTGTAGAGCAAACAACGACAATGAGGGGATTCCTAGAGGTAAATGAGGCTCAAAATAGAGCAACAAGCAACAACAACAAAAAAATCAAAAAAAAGGTTGAAAACCCCTGATTAAAGGTATAAGAATGAAATAAGCTCTTGTAATGGTGATTTGTGAAGCAATTCTTTTTATATATTGAGGTTAGCAGCTTCTAGCACAACCCTGTATTATTAGCCTCTTATATCATGTCTATGGCAGCAGTAGGCCTGTTCTGTCTTTGTCTCCTGAGACACATCCGAGAACTACAAGTATCCACACATCCGATAACTACAAATATCCACACATCCGAGAACTACAAGTATCCACACATCCGAGAACTACAAGTATCCACACATCCGAGAACTACAAGTACTTCAGATGTTCACACAGGGGTAATTTTTATGGGCATAACGAACAAGATAGATTTGAGAACAATCAGCGTGTCTACTTCGATGGTTAACGTCAATCAAACATCAATACTCTTTA